>WNYA01000583.1:0-33730 GCA_019512145.1 Engystomops pustulosus
ATTTTCTTAGCACATTTACTCAGTTTCTTTTTTCCAAAATATCCCAGTATAGCCAACCATGGATCCTTTGATAATGATATTCCCAGTGCTTCATTTATAGCCCTAAAAACCTCTTCCCAATATTTAAATAATTTAGGACATCTCCAAAACATGTGATACCACCCAGCCCTCTCTTCAAGACATTTCACACAAACATCATTATCTTTATAACCTATTCTATAGAGCCAACTTGGCGTCCTGTGCAACCTATGAATAATAAAAAATTGAGTGATTCTGTGACTACCATTTTTAGAAACCCACAATGGTGACTGTAATACCTCTTTCCATTCCTCCACCTCTACAGTACGTATCCCCAATTCTTCATTGCATTTTTGCATTGCCTTAAACCTAATTTTCTTTGAACCCTTTTGTACAAGTGCTTCATAAATGGATGATATCTTTTTCTCCCTTATTAAATTTCTAAACTTCCCATACTCCTGTGACTCCAAATGTGAATCTTGTAAATTTTTACCAATCCACCGTAGCTTTATGTACATAAATCTATCCCTTTGAACAATATCAAATTCCTGTGCTAATATTTCAAAAGATTTAAAAGACCCATGCTCAAATAGTTGAGATATAAATCTTACCCCTTTGGCTATCCATCTTTTGTATCCTGTAATTATATCCCCTTTTATGGTAGTATTATCCCAGATCGGAGCCTCCTCTGTCCAAGCCTTTATACCAAATATTTTCTTTAATTTAAGCCAACTCTGTCTTGAAGTTTCCAACATAGAAACAGTTCTAACATTCTCTTGCACTGGGGAGAGTCCTGTCTCCAATATGTTTATGAACTGTAATTTCCTATCCTGAAGTTTGAGTAGTTCAGCACATATACTAGCGATTTCACCAGATGTTTCTTTTAGGGCCGCTGCTACTTGGGCTGCAACAAAATAAAATCTCCAATTTGGAAGTGATACTCCTCCATCCTCCCTTAGGCATTGTAGAACTTTCTTCTCAATTCTGGCTTTTTTCCCCCCCCAGAAAAATTCTGTACATATTTTATCCATAACATCAAAAATCTGTTCAGGAATCTTCATAGGGGAATTTCTAAAGAGGTAAAGCGCTTGAGGAAGAAGAACCATTTTGATCAGGCTAAGCCTAGCCGCATAGGTCAATTTTAATTTGGACCAAATCTTGATCTTCATCCTCCATTTTTTAATCAAAGGGAGTATGTTCAGTTCCACAAACCGATTCAATGAATCTGATAAAACAATGCCCAAATATCTAAAGGATTTTTCTCCCTCAATAACCTCCAATGGAAGATTCAAATCTGCCCTGTTTACTCCCAAGAACATCGCAGCTGATTTTGCCCAATTTATTTGCAGCCCGGACATCTTCCCATGGACACTCAGAGTTTCTTGTAGAACATTCATTGACACTTCTGGGTTTGCTACAAATAATAATACGTCATCTGCGTATAACGATATTTTAACTTCTGTCTGGCCAAATTTAAATCCTTCTACTCTCTCCTCCCCTCTAATCCTTGCAGCCAAGGCTTCAATAACCAATGCAAAGAGGAGAGGAGAGAGCGGACATCCCTGTCTAGTCCCTCGCAATAACTTAAGTGGGAGGGATCTCTCCCCCTCGATACACACGCAGGCACTAGCTTTCTTATACAATATCTTTATCCACTTTATAAAACAATTCCCAAACCCCATTTTCTTAAGGGTTTGCCACAAAAAGCTCCATTCTACCCTATCAAAAGCCTTTGTGGCATCGAGGGAGAGAACCACCCCCCCCGCCTTTCCTGCTTCAGTCAGCTCCATACAGGCATAAAGTTTCCTCAAGTTGCATGTGGTAGTCTTACCAGGCATAAACCCGCACTGATCTTCCTCCACCACTTCTGAGATTACTTTTATTAACCTACCAGCTAAGACCTGCGCCAGAATCTTGACATCTACATTCAGTAGAGATATTGGCCTGTATGCATCTGGATCTAGCTTATCTTTACCTTGTTTCAATAATAAAATTATGTCTGCCTCATACATTGAGTTTGGGAGCTCTTCTTGGTTGTAAGCCCCCAAGAATACATTCAGGAGCTTCTCTGACATTATTTCCCTATATTTTTGATAGACTTCACCTGGGAGCCCGTCCGGACCAGGAGATTTATTATTAGGAAGTTTCTCAATGACTGTTTTTATTTCTTCCTGCGTTAAAGGCTTGTCCAAGTATTGCTTACTTTCATTACTTAATCTCTTCATATTGATCGCGTTGAGATAGTCCCTGATTTCATTATCTTCTACTGTTAGTTCTGATTCATAAATTTTACTAAACTGATTATGAAAGTACTGTAGTATCTCATCTTGTTTATTTATTAATCTTCCTCTTTCATTCTTTATCGCCACTATATGTGTATCATTCCCCTTCTCTTTCACCAGATTTGCCAATAATCTACTTGGTTTCTCTCCTTCAGCGAACCACCTACTCTTACAGACTATAGAAGAACTATATACTTTTTGAAGAATGTGTAGTTCATAGTCCTTCCTTGATTGTTCCCATGTCTGTTTATTACTTTCAGTAGGAGCCAATCCATATTGCGCCTTTTTTTCCTCTTCCAAATATCTCAACTCAGATTCTTTTTTACTAAATTCTCTCTTTAGTCTTAATATTTCCTTTGAATATTCCTTCTGTAATACAGCTTTACCCTGGTCCCAACCCCAGATATTACCCCTTTCATCTGAAGTGTGGGATAGTGTGATCCTAAATTCATTTATTATTTCCTGATGTGAGTCTATCTTATTTAGCCAGAATGAATTTAACTTCCACCTCCTCGTTTTCCATCTATCTTCATCTTTCAACTGAACCATAATTGGAGCATGGTCTGAAAATGAACGAATACCATATTTAACAACCTGTGTTTCTTGAAGTAGTCTACCACTCCCCAGTGCAAGATCTATTCTTGAAAAGCTATTATGGGATTTAGAAAAACACGAGAACTCCCTCTTTTCTGGGTTTCTCAACCTCCACAAATCCAACCATTCTAATTCTTGACACCATTTACTTAGACTTGTGCGTGATTCTCTCTCACTCACTACCCCCTCAGGTCTAAATCTATCTTTTTTCAGGTCCATCACGGCATTGAAGTCTCCAATATATAGAAAGGGAAGATCACTCACATTATTATCCTCTACAATCTCATGAATCTCCCGACATACCGCTAGCCCAAAAGGGGGGGGGGGACATATACTGTAGCTAGAATGAATTCAAAATTATTCAGCTTACACTGTAACAGGATATATCTCCCTTGATTATCCGTCCACTGTCTAAAACAGTGAAATTTACAATTTCTTTTAATAAGGATACATACACCTCTAGAATACGTTGAGTGCCCTGAAATATAAACCTCTTCCACCCACCTTCGTTTAAGCAAAATGGCTTCTTCTGTCAGAATATGTGTTTCCTGTAGACAGACAATATCAGCATTGTAATAAGCGATTGCTTTAAAAATTGCCTGTCTCTTAATCTTATCCCTCATTCCTCTCACGTTCCATGACACCACCCGCCCCATCCTTTACCTAATGTGGCTGCCAAAGGTAACTATCTAAGATATTAAGGATGATAGAAAGTTAATAAAGAAAAAAAAAGAGGGCGCTAAGAGAACAGGAACCCTTGGACAAGGGAACGTGAGGGAGAGTACGCGTGGAAAAACAGAGAGCCAAAAATAAGAAAAACGTGGAAAAGAAAAAAAGAGAGAGAAAAAAACCCAAAAAACCCAGAACTTTTCCCCCTCTCCCCCCTCCCCCCTTTCCCCCACCATACAGTCCCATCCCCTTCCCTAACCCGTATTAGCTCAATGCTTACCATTGCTGGTTTGAGCTTCTTCCCTAGCATGACCTACCCTCCCCTTTCGTCATTTTTCTTCCCAGATTTGGTACTGGAGCTCAGCACTCTGTCTAGCCAACTGTTAGCCTCCTCAGGATTGGTGAAAAAGTGTGTTTTATCACTATAAATTACCCTCAATTTGGCAGGGAACAACAGCGAGTACTGAATATTATTTTCCCTTAGTCTTTTTTTACAGTCCCTAAAGTTGTTGCGCTCTTTTCTTGTCTGTAGGGCATAATCCGGGAACAATCTAATCACCTCATTATTCCATGTTTGATCTCCCTTCTTTCTGTTTTCTAACATTATTCGGTCTCTATCTCTAGAGGAAACCAGTTTAATCAGGAAGGGCCTAGGATACGATCCAGGTGGTGGCGCTTTAAAAGGGATTCTATGTGCTCTTTCAATAAATTGTTTATTAGAGAAAAAATCCTCTCCCAACCAGCCCATAAACCAACTTTCTAAGAATTTTATGGGGTCCTTTCCTTCTACTCCTTCTGCAAACCCCACACACTTGATATTTCCTCGTCTTGCTCTGTTTTCCATATCTATAAGTTTTTCTTTTATCTCTTTGTTATCCACTTTTAACTGTTTGATTTCCGCTTTCAATACTTTTAATGACCCCTCCATTTCATTAACTTGTTTCTCAGTATTACCCAACCTTTCCTTTACATTGTAAACATCTTCCCTCAGGCCTCTTATTTCATTACTCAAACCACCCACCTCTGTTACTAAATCTGCTACATTTCTGTTACAGATATCCAAAGCCTTTAGTATTTTGTCTAATCCAGTTTCTGAGGTTTCTAGATCTTTCAATTGTCCCTCCTGTTCTTCCCTTCCTTCCACATTCTCTTCTTTATCCGAAGTGCCTGCTGCTATGCACCACTTCTCTATAGTTTTACCATCACTTTTTCCTTCACATTTTGAGTTTTTCCCCTTTGGAGGGCTTGTTTTTGCCGCAAAGGAGCCTGATTTCCGCCCTTCTTTTTGAGCGCTAGTATGTTTCTGCATATTGGCACCACGTGTCATCATCTAACCAATGGGTAACAATCTCAAAGAGAAGGGAGCCTAACCCTATGACATATATAATTTCCTTCCAAGTACAAGTTTAAAAAAAACTTAATACCTAGTGTGTATTATGACTTCAGCAGTTGTTTTCATACAGTGTATACGTGCTCAAGGCAGGATCCCAAAAAAAAAAAAAAAAATCCTGCACAAGTTATATATTGCTATCTTATGGTACCATGGTATAAATAACCTATTAATTCATATATATACAACATGTATTACACCAAACAGTTTTAATCAACGGTATGAAGCACAACCTATTGAGTCCATAAGGGTAGCACACTTGGTTGCATGCAGCCAAATAGATCAACAAATAACAGAACAAGATATAAGAAAATTCATGTCTTTTTAGTTCTGTCTCTCAAACTATATTGCACCGCTTGTCCCGTCTATTATTGTAGCTCCTCATATATTGCACGTATTGTCCCAGATAATAAGAACAAAAAAAAAAAGGATAATAATTCATAGATAGATAAGTAAGTAATAGTAATTCTGGTTTTTCAATCCACAGATGATATCCAAAAAGAGTATTATCGCACACTATGTCACAATCATAAGATGAACTGGGCTTTATTTTACACAGTTATCCAGACACTAATAAGGGTTTCCAATGGACTGAATCAATATGAAGACGTGTCTGTTACATTGATTATACCTCTGCATTAGATAGAACCTTGTTCTTCATCCTCTAGGGACCACACGCCAGTTCCTGCACATTTCATATGAAAGTAAAAAAGGTTCTTAACGCCCTGGCAGAACAAAAATGACACGTGTAGTGTGAATTAGAGCTATAAGCTGACCGCCCAAGCCCTCCTCACTCACTTGCCTCTTCCTAATGCTATGAATGCAACAGGAGCTCGGACCCCAGCTTATCTAGAGGTAGTGTCTGCCTCCAAAGCCTGCAGAGGCCAGCAGTCCAGGATCATAACATCATACAGCGGCTCATTGCTTGCACTAACGTGACCATTTTGAACAGCTGAGCTTCACAACAAAGTACTTTCTCCTCCGTGATGTACTTCTTCTTCTTATCTCAGAAGATGGCACGCTGCTCAGATAACAAGCACAGAGCTGCTCCGTCTCCAAAAGTTCGAACAGGACCTGCTCTCACAGGTCAGAACCTGTCAGCTCCCCCAGCAATTATTAATCGGCCCCGCCTATGCGAGTCCACCACGCAGCAGGCTACCCGCAGCATGTCTCGCAGCCTGTGTTATAATGCGGAGCTCCCAGCACAGACTTCGTAACACGTGCATATATGAAAGAAGTGTGCGGGTCGGTCGCGCGGCACGTTAGCTCCGCTACACCGCTCTCCTGCTTCCTCCACCCTGGGCCTCCGGAAGCGGAAAAAGGGTTGTTAGTATATATGGGAAAGAAGATGAAATGCTTGTATCCACGCACAGTTTGTTGGTGTTGTTCAAATTTAAGTTATGTTACTCAGATTTAAACAAGATTGATGCAAACATTCGCAGGGGAGTGAGAGTGGGGAGGGAGGGACATCAAGGAGGGCTAAGGATCAGGGAGGGAAAGGGACCAGCACAAGACACCCCCAACCACCAAATTTGCTCGTAAGTATTTGAGATTGATTACATGGAAGGTCCAAAGGGCACTTAATCTCCTCAAAAAAACATAACATGGTTAGCTGAGTCATTTGAATGTGAAAACGCCTTCAAGCCAGACCGTCACAGACGGTCGCTAATACTCCAGTGGAGAGCATTGCAAGGGACATCAGATATTTCGTCAGACAGGAATGTAGCAAACAATGGGCTGGGAGACGTGCAGGCGCCTTTGCGGTCGAGGGTATCTTGGTAAGGCGGGGTGTTAAGTGTAAATAACGTTATCCTAGGGGGTGTTCGGCGTTGGGGGGTTTGTTATGACGCTTAATACACAAAAAGTATTAGTAAAATCTTGATGAAAAGCAATTATAACGAAGTGTGGGGGATTTAGGCTTTCTTGCATTAGAAAGAGGTTAGAGAAAAGGTCGAGTTACCACCAGTGAGCATATTATACAATGTCTAACCCTAATGTTCAACCAAGAAGCTATTTTTTGACTAAATGGAAGAATGCTGTATCGACTGAGGATGGAACAATCAAACTCTAAACGGGGATCTAAAATTCCGTGACCGAACCATAAATTCACGAAAGAAGGCGATCAATGATCAGAACAGATAACACTGTGCGAGGGAGTAATCATGGGTTGCCAGAATATTTTTCACAAATACAATTAACAGACGTTTAGTTTTTTATGGCGATACGCAACCCCCAAATGGAAAGGAATATATGACACAAAGGGTGGAGGAGGGGGTGCGATATAGAGAAAAATAATAGATTTCTGACCATGCACCAGGTGGTGATAAATTTGGGGGTATACTGTATGGGAGTATACCAAAAGGGGACGAGTATATATGGTGCTTTCCTACTTTTCTTTAAAGACCTTAGCTTTCGGACCCTAATGAGGGGATAGGGGGAAATAACACAGACAATTATTCTTTCTTGGGAAACAGCAAAAAAAACCAGTGGTTGTTTGTTAAGAATGTAAATTAATTGGACATGGTGATATCAATTATAAATAAAAAGATAGACTCCAATATAAAAAAAAAACAGTGAGAACACTACATCAATGCCACAGGAACTTACTGATTGACCCCCACCCGAACAACAAAAATGAAGGTGTTACAGGGCCACAAAATGAAAGTGAAACTGTGAGTAGGAGAGAAAAGAGAATTGATACGTTCCCAACAAGAAAGTGGAAATGCGGGAAGGGAGATTTGGTAATAAATCTAGGATGATTGTTAGCCCATTAAGCCAAAGGAAACACCAAAAAAGAACAATATGTAAGATATAAAACGACGGGATGGCACACCTTGACGCAAAAACCCGCTAAATGAGATTAAAAAGATATTTAGGTCATTTACCAGAGCAATTATATGAGCTGCTCTCCCTATGACCTCACAAAGGAGGCCTCACTTTCTTACCAGTTGCGGTTACTAAAATTTCAGGAGGAACAGGAAAGGAAAGGAATCAGCTGCAAGACTAAGATGGAGCGAGCAACTAAAATGCGGAGTAATCTTTATTCGAGACGAACTTTTCCCGATGCTCGAGTGCTCGTCTCGAATAACGAGCCCCATTGAAGTCAATGGGAGACTCGAGCATTTTTCAAGGGGACCAAGGCTCTGCACAGGGAAGCTTGGCCAAACACCTGGGAACCTCAGAAAAGGATGGAAACACCACGGAAATGGACAGGAAACAGCAGGGGCAGCATGCATGGATGCCTCTGAGGCTGCTTAATCGCACCATTATGCCAAAATTATGGACAACAGCATGGCCATGACAGAGTGACCGAATGAGGCTAGATAGCATCTAAAACATGCAATAATTGACCCTGACACTATAGGGGACGGCATGCAGAGGCAGCGGCAGCAGCGGCAGGCTAGAGAGTGTCATGGCGACATACCCTAAATGGACTCAGGCTTCACCAAAGGAGGTGAGCAAGAAGCGCTGAAATGATTTCCTATGTGAACAAAATGTTGATGGTATATTTAGTCGATAACACAGCATGGTGGCGACATAGTGACCAAGTTCCATAACGTATCTGGTGAAACACCCGAAAAATGAGCCTGACACAGCTCTTTTGATAAGGGGACGACATGTGGAGGCAGCCATGGAGACGACTTCCATGATTAAGAGCGACAGTATGGGGCATTCATATTGCGCTGCTATGATTGCAACTTCAGGTCTCCAGCATGGCGGCGACAGATGGGCCGAGTTCCATTATGTATCTGGTGAAACACCTGAAAATTCTGCCTTACACAGCTCGTTTGATAAGGGGACGATGTATGGAGGCAGTGAACTAGTAGTAGATTAAAGGTGCTGCAGTTAAAACTATGTTAGTTGGATCTTGAGATGGAGCTGGCGCTCCACTGCCAGGCGAGCTTTCGCCAATCCAAGCCCCTGTCTCTCGGCTACTCCCCAAACAGCACTTCTAAGAACCTTTTGTATAAGATCAAGTGTAGTAGCGTTCTTATAAGTTTGGGTTATGGCGGGTGAGGGGAATGTAAACAGATTCTACTACTACTTCCACTGCCTGCCATTCCACACGTCCACCTTTCAAAACGAGCTTTCAGGTCACAGATTTCAGCGTGATTCAACAGTTACATCTGTGGAACTGGCACATCTGTCGCCGCCATGCTGGAAGACTGAACTCTGCAAATCATAGCAGCGCAAAATAGGAGAGTGCCACATGTGTAGTTCCTTAATCATGGATAACCATTTCCCTGAAAAAAACAATTACAAATAGAACTTCGAACTAGCTCTATTGCATTATTCCTAGGAAAATATTCAACCGGACCCGCTGCTTTGAATTATAATTTCTTCAAGAACGCTTGGCCCCCGGCCTTTTGGGGTGGGAGCGTGAGCTGGAGAGCGGGATTGGACAGGCGAAAGCTAGCGCTGGCACGGACCCCAGCTCATCCCAAGATTAGGCAGCCTCAGAGGACTCCATGCATGTGCCCTCTGCTGTTTCATGGCCTTTGGCCTCCACCCGACCCGCTCCTCCACACGCGTCACCTTATCAACGAGTGTGTCAGGCAGAATTGTCTCAGGTGTGTACTCACGCATATTCAAAAGTGGAACACTTACTCGGCCCATCTGTCGCCACCATGTGGCAGTCACCTTGAAGTTGCAATCAATGCAGCGCAATATGAATGCCCCATACTCGCTCTTTAATCATGTGAAGTCGTCTCATTGCGCTGCCTCCACATTGTCGTCCCTTATCAAAAGAGCTATGTCAGTGGGCTCCATTTCCGGGTGTATCACCCAGATCTTAAGGAACTTGTCACTTTGTCGCCACCTATATAGGCTTTGTTATCGCTTAAATATAACCCGTCAAACTCTTTGTTCACTATAGGAATCATCAGCGTGTTGCTCACCCCTTTGGTGAAGCCTGAGTCCTTTGAGGGTATATGCATGACACTCTCAGCCTGTCACTGCTGCCGCGGCCCTGATGGCGCTACCTATAGGCATGTGCCTTCATAGTGGTGCTCTATTGCATGTTTTAGATGCGATCAACTAGCCTCATTCTCGGTCATCGGTCATGGCCATGCTTTTGCCCTTATTTTGGCTAATGGTGCAAAGACAGTCCTCAGAAGGCTCTGCATGCTCCCTTCGCTGTTTCCGGTCATTTTCCCCCCTATGGTGTTTCCATCTTTTCTGCATGTCCCAGGTGTTTTGGCCAAGACTTTCCTGTGGGAGAAGGCATTGGTCCCCCTTGAAAAATGCTCGACGTAGCCCATGTGACTTCCAATGAGGGTTGTTTTCGAGCGAGCACCTCGAGCTATCGGGGAAAAGTTTTGGTGTCTCGAATAAAGAGTAACCGCATTTTATTGCTCGATCATCTTAGTCTTGCAGCGGTCCTTTCCTCCTGCTCTTCAAATTTTAGTAACCGCAACTGGGTAACTGAAAGTGAGGACCTCTTGTGAGGGGTCATAGGAGAGCAGCTTCATATAATTGCTGGTAATTAACAGAACCTAAATGTTTTAATTCTTAGGGTTTTTGGTACAAGGCCATCCCGTCGTTTTATATACTATATGTCTTTTTTTGGTGTTTTCCCTTTGGCTTATATGGGCTAAAATCTCCTAGATTATACCCAAATCTCTCCTCTCGCATTTCACTTCTTTGTGTGGGAACGTATCAATTCTCTTTTCTCTCTACTCCAGTTCACTTTCCATTTTGGCCTTACCACCTCTTTTTGTTGTCGGGTGGGGGGTCAATCAGTAAGTTCCTGGGGCATTGTATGTGTTGTCTCACTAGTTTTTTTTTATATTGGAGTCTATCTTGTTTTTTAATTTATCACTCTGTCATTAATTTGAAATTTTAACAAACAACCCTGGTTTTTTGCTGTTTCCCACAAAAGATAATTGTCCTGTGTTATTCCCCCATCCCCTCATTAGGGTCCCAAAGCTAAGGTCCTTTAAAGAAAAGAAAGAGGAGAGCACCATATAACCTCGTCCCCTTTTGGGTATACATCCCATAAGTGGTACCACCTTCCGCTGGTGCATGTCCAGAAATATTATTTTCTCTATATCGCACCCTCCTTCCACCCTGGTGTATATATTCCTTTCCATTTGGGGGGCGTATCGCCCCCATAAAAACTTAAAAAGTCTGTTAAATTGGTGTATTTGTGAAAATTCTGGCAACCCAATTCCCCCTCGCTACAGTGTTATCTGTTCTGATCATTGAGTCGCCTACTTAATCTTCAATTTGGTTCTGGCATAATTTCAGATCCCTTTTAGAATTTTGAATGGTTACCATCCGTCAGTATACAGCATTCTCAATTTTATCAAAAAAATAGCTTTGGTTGGCTAGGGTGTTGTAGACTTGTAATATAGTCATGGTGGTACCGCCATTTTCTCTAACTTATTTATATGCAAGAAACCCTAACCCCCACACTCGTTATATTGCTTCATCGAGATTTTACTAATACATTTTGTGTGTATTAGCGTCATAACACCCCCCACGCCGAACCTTACGTTTCCTAACACGCACCAGCCCTCACCCAAAGGCGCCATGCACGCCCCACCCATTGTTTTGCTACATTCCTGCTAAAAATCTGTTCTATGCAGATGCTCTCCCTGGAGTATAGCGACCGTCTGGCGTCTGGCTGAGGTTCAATCAAATGGACGTCAGTACCATGTTATGTTTTTGAGGATTAAGGTTTCCTTCTTTGAACCTTCCATGTAATCAATCTCAAATACTTAGAGCACATTTGGTGGTGGTGGGTGTATTGTGCTGGTCCCTCCCTACTGATCCTTAGCCTCCCTTGAATGTCCCTCCCTCCCCCACTCTCACTTCCCCGCGAAAGTTTGCTCAATCTTGTTTAAAATCATAAACATAAACTTAAATTTAACCACAAACAAACTGTGGTGGATTTACAAGCATTTCACTCTTCTTCCCAGTATATACTAATCAACCCCTTTTTCTCGGAGGGCCCAGGGGGGAGGAAAGCATGAGAGCGGGTTGTTGTAGCGGATCGGAACGTGCACGCCCGACCGCCCGCACTTCTTCGTATTGCACGTGTGAGAAGCTGTGCTGGAGCTCCGCAATAACACAGGTTGCGAGACATGCTGGCGGGTAGCCTGCTGCGTGGTGACTCGCAGAGGAGGCCGGCCGATTAATAAGTGCTGGGGGAGCTGACAGGTTCTGACCTGTGAGAGCAGTCTGTTCGGAACTTTTGGAGACGGAGCTCAGCTCTGGTGTTGTATCTGAGCAGACGTGCCAGTCTTGGATAAGAAGAAGCAGTACATCAACGGAGGAGAAAGATACTTTGTTGTGAAGCTCAGCTGTTCAAAAAGGTCACGTTAGTGCCAAGCATAAGTGAGACGCTGTTTGATTTATGATCCTGGAGCTGCTGGCCTTGCATGGCTTTGGAGGAAGGAACTACCTCTAGATAGCTGGGGTCGAAGCTCCTGTTGCATTCATAGCATATAGAAGAGGCACAGTGAGTGAGGGGGCTTGGGCGGGCAGCTTATTAGCTCGACATCACACTACACGTGTCAATTTTTGTTTGCCAGGGCGTTAAGACCTTTTTACTTCATATGAAATGTGCAGGAACTGCGCGTGTGGTACCTAGAGGCATGAAGAACAGTTCTCTAATTGCAGAGGTATAATCAAGTAACAGGATCATCTTCATATTATTCCAGTCCATTGGAAACCCTTATTAGTGTCGGGATAAACTGTGTAAAATAAAGCCCGAGTTCAGTCTTTGGATTGGAATAGTGTGCCATAAGCTACTCTTTTTGGATATCATCTGTGGCATTGGAAGAAACAGAATTACTTTACTTACTTATCTAGTGAATTATGATTCCTTTGTGGTTTTATACTGGGACAAACGTGACAAATAGAGAGGAAGCTACAAATAGCGGGACAAGTGTGCAATACAGTTTGAGAGGAAGAACCAAAAAAGACATGAATTTTCTTATCTGTCCCGTTATTGTGTGATCTATTTGGCTGCATGCAACCAAGTGTGCTACCTTAGGACAATCAGGGGTGTGCTTCATTACAACGGTGACCCCCCCCCCCACCTCTGATAATGTTGGGTGTAATACATGTTTGTAAATATGAATTAATAGGTTATTTTATCATGGTACCAGATAGATAGCAATCATATATGTGGTGCGGGATTGTTTTTTTTTGTTTTTTTGGGGATCCTGCTTGACATGTATATCACTGTAGAGAAAACAACTGCTTGAAAGTCAAGAAATTATATAATACACACTAGTATTAAAGTTTTTTTTAAAACTTGTACTTGTAAGGAAATTATATATGTCTGGGTAGTTGCCTCCTTCTCTTTGAGATTGTTAACCCACCCTTGGTAGATGATGACACTGGTGCCAATAAAATACTAGCGCTCAAAAGAAGGGGCGGAAATCAAATGCTCCTTTGCGGCAAAACAACAAGCCCTCCAAAGGGGAAAAACTCAAACATGTGAAGAAGAAAAGTGATGGTATTAAACTATAGAGGAAAGTGGTGCATAGCAGCAGGCATTCGGATAAAAGAGAATGTGGAAGGAACGGTAAGAACGGAGGGACATTGAAAGAATCATAAGAAACCCTCAAGAAACTAATGGATTAGACAAAAAACTAACGGCTTGTGAGATCTGTAGAAAAATATGCAGATTTAGTACAGAGGTGGTGGTTTGAGTAATGAAATAAGAGGCTGAGGAGATGTTTACAATGTAAAGGAAAGTGTTGGTAATACTGAGAAACAAGGTAATATGAAATGGAGGGTATTAACCTATTGAAAGCGGAACATACCATAAACTAGTGGGGTCGGCCTGTGAGTAGCTCAGTGCAGACGTGCGGATGATGACTCCGTATTGAAGGCCTAAAGCGACGGAAAGTATAGAACCTAGGACACCAAAGGAAAGCTCAAAACGGATTCTACACATCTTTATCCGGATGATGCCAGAAAAGGCTGCTTTTTTTTCTTCAAAAGGGGACCCAAAGACTTTAAACCTAGACTTCTTCTCTTGCCACACGACGATCAGCGCAAAGGGTCCCAAATGGCGCCGCGGAACACACGGCGTCCTAACTCACATCAGGGAGCTGCA
Organism: Engystomops pustulosus; assembly: GCA_019512145.1. Classification (NCBI taxonomy): domain Eukaryota; kingdom Metazoa; phylum Chordata; class Amphibia; order Anura; family Leptodactylidae; genus Engystomops; species Engystomops pustulosus. The sequence goes on from WNYA01000583.1 coordinate 14,030, forward strand.
TCTAGCGCACGAGCAGTCTACTTCAAAGGTATAATGGACTAGTCCCCGCACAATCCGCCGGAGAGCGTGCCATCGGGAGCGGTAGACCTGATTTCTCGGCCGGAGATCACTTACTCCCCAAGACTCGCCTGGAGGAATCCACAATGATGGGAGCCCGTCACACGCATGGCAGGGTTGAGTCCCTCCCACTGCTGGCAGCCCCGACTAAACCAAGGCCGCGTTGTCATCCACCCCGGGTAGAGAGAGGAGCGCAAGAGTGGGGAACGGGCTTGCATACATGACCCCACTAAAATCAGAGTTTCCATCCACCACGAACAAGCTGCATGGCAATCATTTCATAAAAGCGAAGGATGTAGCGTTTCGCAAACTCTCTACAGAAGAGGACTTCTCTGACCAATTTGGCCAACTCAGCGCTACTTTAGAAGAAATTCAGGAACCAGAAGTGGACCATCTGGAGAAAAAGGGAGGAGAGGTGACAAGTTCACACAATGTAGTCTGATTGGGCTCACTACTCTCTAGTCGAGGAAGTTGCAAGCAATAAAAAGTTAGACAATGGCTCAGATATGGAAGAATAGATAGGGAAAGGCGGAACATGGAGATCAGAGGAAGCCCCGAGTCAGGTACCCATCAGAATTAAGGGACTACGTTACAATCCCTGTCTTCAAAAAAAAGAGTTACCTGTACATACCCCAGCAGAAGGCTCTCACAGAATCCCACATTGGCCTAAAACCACAGCGGGTTCCAGAAACTTCCCGGGAAGTTATACTCGCATACATATTACCCTGTAAGGAAGTCACTTCTGCGACATCTAGAAAAGCAAACCATCTTCAGGAAGAATCCGAATGAACTCTTAAGATTTTTGCGGCTTATCGCAGGCAAACATACCAAATGAGGAGAAATCTTACCAGACAAAACCAATAACCCTGCGAACAACAAGATCCGGTACACGGGGGTTTCCCCACAAAGCTAAGTAATCGCAAATGATGGACTACGCACGTTCAATTAATCCATAGGACTGGCCCCCCAGTCCATGCTGAACTCATGGGGAATAACATTGAAGAAAAAGCCACCAGCATATAAGGAGCTCCAAGAAGAATCCACAATCGAAAAGCGAACTCGGCAATCGGCCTAAGGTGTCCAAGGTCCCTTTACTGACGTCAACCTCAACAGGCAAGAGCGGTCACCAGGTGGACTTTATACACCCCAATATGGTTGAGGTATTTCATCTTCTGCAAATTATTACATGTTTTTTGTCTTTCAATTGGGGCTATTATAGTTTAGCTATACGGTGAGGTGGAAGCAGCGCGAGCCAACTACTTCCTCTTCAGGCTTTCACCGGAAAGTTTTGAAAAAGTGTCTTGCTTATCTGTTAACGGTTATTACAATTCTACAAAGGCTAGGCAGAAGCTGTTACCACACATATGTAAAACAATGGTCTCACCCGGAATGTACCAAAGCATCGAGTAGGAAAAAGATGGTAATTAAAGTGTAGTATGAATGTGAAGGGGCTAACTCACCATTCAAAGAGGGCATCTGTATGGAAAGACCGCAAAAAGGGAGACGGAGCGGAAATTAATTGATCTGCAAGAAGAAATCCGCTTTGATGAAGGGTAATCCCACCTTTGGAAACAGGTTATCCCCATCACCCCCAATCATAAATGGCCAAACGCGATGGTTAAAAAAGCAAAAGGGGTTCTAAGGGTTAGCAATCAGATGATGACCTAAAGGTGAAACGATATCAGAGACTGAGAGGAGGAGTTAGGGAGATAACATCGCAATGTGTGTGCACTATTAACTCTGATTTCCGTTCACAATAGTGAAATATATGCACCTAACGTATTCAGATAAGTTTACTAAACAAGACAACAAGAAACTAAGAAAATAAAAGATCCAAAAAGGGGAAACTACTAATTTATTCGGAGATGTTTAAAGTAATCCCCGCACCGATCTGATAGGTGGACACACGACAGCAACAAATAGGTTACCCTCCATCGTTGTACACAATGGCTTCATTAACTAGCGGCCCTTATGAGACGTTACAGTGGTCTTGAACGCCTCGTCTAAAGAGTATTTCATTTATACTCGCACTGACAACAAGAATCCTTTTCACGGATGCTTTAGTGCCTCACGACAGGAGCATGACTACATAACAGAGGTGAGCAATAGGTAAATGACTTGGTCTGACATTCCTCCATTTATGCCCAAACAGCTTACAAAACGAATAATCTTCTTTCCATGGTACTTGAACGAGAACGCTCCATTATATATTACCTTCCCTCAATATAAAGAAAAAAGTTTCAAAGCATACAGAATATTTCCACAAAATAACGAGATTACGAGTAGAACGAACTGTTCAACCTTTGGCACTTGGCTGCACAAGTGCATAAGAGGTACACTTATGAAGTTGGGATAACATTCCCAAACAAAAAAATAAAAAAGTAAAACACTTGTTAAAAGATCTAAAAAACATAGGAAAGTGGTTAAACACTGATCCCAGTCAGTGATAACTACACAACCTTACAGAAACACGAACAAGCACTAACCGTAAGCCACTCTTATAACATGCAAGGAACTGAAAGCATAACTCATCACAGCAAGAGCTCAATACACACGGACTCACCCTAAACCAATCAAGCTAATGCCAATAAGGTTAAGCCCAAGAGAACAAAAACAACTATCCCATATATGTTTAAAGCCGCAAGATACAAAACAAAAGAAATACCCCCTCACCCAGAAAAATTGCCAAATATTTGCTACTTATTACTTCGTCCCTGTAACTTGAAAGAGGACCACACATACCCCCCACCCCTTAGAAGCAATTAAATTCATTTCTTAGAAAAGGTCCAATCTTTCCAAACGACCACTACCAAATCCCAAAAGGAAGCTCCCTAAACAAGACATCCTGCAGAAGAATAGCTACTACCGTAAACAAACAACTCAAAAAACACAAAGCCCCAGGTACCCGAGCTTACTCAAAATGAATATTATAAATCATTTGGGATCTTCCTCATCCCTTATCTCACATTAACCTTCACATGCAGCGATGAAAAGGGCTACCTTGCCCCAAGCATGCTTAAGGCCACCATTATCACATTACCTAAGCCAGGAAAGCAGCCGACAATGCCCCAAAACTCAGACTATCTCATATTAAAATAGTGACCACAAAGCTTTATGCAGACAGTCTTGGCAATGGCGACTCTGAGGTTACCTTCCTGACCTGATAACAAACACCAGGTGGCTTTACCAAGGGTAGGCAGGTGCCACCGGTGAGTACTAGGAGAATTATAGACAGTTATTAACAATAATGGAGGGCTATAGAAACACGCCTCTGCCTCCTTACGCTGATGCGGTAGAAGGCGTTTTGATAGGTCCATTGGAACTATGCTCTCTGCGGTTAGAGCACAGTTTGGATGGAGGGGCCAATAAAGAATTGCATTTCGGCACGTATTAACTTTCCGTTGCGACCAGTCATGGCAATTCGGTTATGTCGTTTCCATTTAACATCACGAATGGAACACCGCCAAGGGTGTCCCCTCATCCCCACCTAATATGTAATGGTTATGGAACCGCTGGACGGAATGGATTAGATGTGACCCCACCACATAAAGGGGTAAGACGCAGGCTTGAGACAGCATAAGATTGGATGTTTGCGGAGTAGCCGTGATCCTAACTCTGAACCTCTGTCACAGGTCTCTTAGAGCCCCAAACGAAGCCTTAAAGCCTTTACCAAGTATCTAGTTCTATAAGTAAATGGAGTAAATCACAGATATTGGAATTCATGTCCACGTCTCAATTAGAATTAGAAGAGAGAGGAATTTCCGTTCAGTGGGTCAAACACATTATCCCCTACCGGGGAATAAAACTATGCAGGCTCCGTAAAAAAAGTAGATTAAAGGTGCTGCAGTTAAAACTATGTTAGTTGGATCTTGGGATGGAGCTGGCGCTCCACTGCCAGGCGAGCTTTCGCCAATCCAAGCCCCTGTCTCTCGGCTACTCCCCAAACAGCACTTCTGAGAACCTTTTGTATAAGATCAAGTGTAGTAGTGTTCTTATAAGTTTGGGTTATGGCGGGTGAGGGGAATGTAAACAGATGCGCAAGAAGCGCTGAAATAATATCGGTAAATGATAAAAGTTTGTCAGTATATTTTGTGGAATACACAGCAGGGTGGCGACAAAGTTAACAAGTTTGATGTGGAAGCCATGAAAACAACCCAAAATTCTGCCTGACACAGCTCGTTTGATAAGGAGACCATGTATGGAGGCAGCTATATGGACGACTTTTGGAGGCAGCTATGGCGATAACGTGTGGATGTAGCAATGGAGACAAGGTGTGGGGGCAGCTAAAAAGACGACTTGTTGAGGCTGCTATGGAGACAATTTAATTTGGATAGTGCCTGTATGTGGCAGTCCAAAAAAGTTTTCAAACCATAGGAGCAGGTAGGTGGTCCTCCAGAAAAATTAAATAGATTGAGTGTCTGTATGTGGCACTCCCAAAAATTGTTTAAAACAGAGGACCGGGTAGGTGGCCCTCCAGAAAAATTAAATACATAGAGTTTGTACCGTGGCTTCAGGAGAGTAAATACCCAGTAATCGGTGCTGGAATAAATTCTTTGAACGCGAGGGTCACGGGATAGGCAGCCTAGCATGAAATCTGCCATATGCGCCAGAGTCCCAACGCGCAAGAATTCACTCCCCTCACTGGCCTGACTGTCCATTTCCTCCTCCTCCAACTCCTCTTCTTCTGCCCATACACGCTGAACAGTGAAGGACTGAACAATGGCCCCCTCTTCTGTCTCGCCAACATTCTCCTCCTCTTCCTCCTCATCCACCTCCTCCGATATGCGCTGAGAAACAGACCTAAGGGTGCTTTGGCTATCAACAAGGGAATCTTCTTCCCCCGTCTCTTGTGACGAGCGCAAAGCTTCTGACTTCATGCTGACCAGAAAGTTTTTCAACAGGCCAAGCAGCGGGATGGTGAGGCTGATGATGGCGGCATCGCCACTGACCATCTGTGTTGACTCCTCAAAGTTACTCAGCACCTGACAGATATCAGACATCCACGTCCACTCCTCATTGTAGACTAGAGGAAGCTGACTGACCTGACTACCAGTTCTTGTGGAAGTTGACATATGGCAGTCTACAATCGCTCTGCACTGCTGGTAAACTCTGGATAAAATGGTTAATGTTGAATTCCACCTCGTGGGCACGTCGCACAACAGTCGGTGAGCGGGCAGTTGGAGGTGGCGCTGCACTGCCCTGAGAGTGGCAGCATCTGTGCTGGACTTCCTGGCGCACCTTCGTGAGCAAATCAGACAGATTGGGGTATGTCTTGAGGAAACGCTGAACTATGAGATTTAACACGTGGGCCAGGCATGGCACATGTGTCAGTCTGCCGAGTTGCAGAGCCTCCACCAGGTTACGGCCATTGTCACACACAACCATGCCTGGCTTCAGGTTCAGCGGTGCCAGCCACAGATCAGCCTGCGCCGTGATGCCCTGTAATAGCTCTTGGGCGGTGTGCCTTTTATCGCCTAGGCTCAGCAGTTTAAGCACCGGCTGCTGTCGCTTAGCGATGGCACTGCTGCTGTGCCTAGAGCTACCAACTGATGGCGCCATGCCCACGGCAATTCGGAGGAGGAGGTGGAGGAGGGGTGGGAGGAGGAGGAGGCATAGTAGGCCTTTGAGACCTGGACTGAGGTAGGTCCCGCAATCCTCGACGTCGGCAGTATATGACCAGCCCAAGGGTCAGACTCGGTCCCAGCCTCCACCAAGTTAACCCAATGTGCCGTCAGCGATATATAGTGCACGGATATAGGGCACGGATGATGTTGTCTGACACGTGCTTGTGCAGGGCTGGGACGGCACATTGGGAAAAGTAGTGGCGGCTGGGGACCGGATACCGAGGGGCGGCCGCCTCCATGAGGTTTCGAAAGGCCTCGGTCTCTACCAGTCTCTAGGGCATCATCTCCAGGCTAAGCAGTTTGGAGATGTGGACGTTGAGGGCTTGGGCGTGTGAGTGGGTTGCACTATACTTCCTTTTGCGCTCCAGCGTCTGGGGTATGGAGAGCTGGTGGAGCTGGTGGATGCTGTGGAGGATCGTGGAGGCGAAGATGGGGTTTCGCACGGGAGGTGTTTGGGCCGGGGTCCTGGGCAGGGGGCTGACTAGCAGATGACACAGGGGAAGGAGCAGTGGTGTGCCCGGCCGGAGTTGAACGGGCTCGGTGCCATTGAGTGGGGTGTTTAGCATTCATAAGCCTGCACATACTGGTGGTGGTTAAGCTAGTAGTGGTGGAACCCCTGCTGATCCTGGTTTGGCACAGGTTGCACACCACAGTCCGTCGGTCATCCACTGTTTCTTTGAAGAACCTCCAGACTTCTGAAAATCTAGCCCTCGCCACGGGAGCTTGACTACGTGAAACATTTGGCGCTGATGCACCAGCTCTGGCCCTGCCTCTCTGTCTGGCCCCACCACTGCCTCTTCCAACCTGTTCTGCTATAGGACTCGCCTCCGTCTCAGAAGCACTGTGTTCACCCAGCCTATCAACCTGGGTCTGTCACCTCATCATCCTCCGATCCCTCAGTCTGCTCCCCCCTCGGACTTCCTGCCCTGACAACAACTTCACCACTGTCTGACAACCGTGTCTCCTCATCGTCGGACACCTCTTTACACACTTCTTCCACTACGTCAATAATGTCATCATCACCCACAGACTGCGACCGGTGGAAAACCTGGGCATCGGAAAATAGCTCAGCAGCAACCGGACAAGTGGTTTGTGACTGTGGGAAGGGTCCAGAAAACAGTTCCTCAGAGTATGCCAGTTCAAATGCTAAATTTTGCTGGGAGGGGGCAGACTGGGGGGAAGGAGGCTGAGGTGGAGGAGCTTGAGGAGTGCTGATTTCGGTGACATGGGTGGGCTGCGTGGAAGACTGACTGGTGGACAAATGGCTAGAAGCATTGTCCGCAATCCACGACATCACCTCTTGGCACTGTTCTGGCCTCAACAGTGCTCTACCACGAGTTGAGGCCCTTAACCCTTGCCTACTATGATGCTGTATGACACATAACCACACCTTTCTCTCTTCTGTATAAAAGCTACAAACACGGAAATAAAGTCAATCTTGCTGTCATGAAAGCTAGAGTGCAGAGCTTGTTTAAGATTAAAACTGAATAATCTTATCTCAGATTTTATCTTGAAAACGTGCACACTTGCTCTAATTTGAGGTGACTGACTGGACCGGTTAATTGTCGATTACGACCCTGACAGATCTGGCAAATGAACCTATACGACATTTGGAGAATAATACATAGTACAGAAAGGGACTACACATTCCATTCAACAGCCCACAACAGTTATTCTAGAATAGACCTTTTTCTGGTGGACAGAGATGTTCTCCCAGTGTCCACTGGTGCAGACATAGACATAATTAAGTGGTCAGACCATGCAGCAATTACGCTGACAATTGCAGACCGAGACGACCAGCCTCATACCTTTTTATGGAGAAGCAATACCTACATAATGTCTCATACCAAATATAAATAATTAATAGAAAGGGACATTACAGAGTTTCTCCAATATAATAAAGAGTCAGTCAATGCTGAAGTTCTGTGGAATGCACACAAAATGTTTGTAAGGGGAATCATGAGGAAATACGGACACATAGATAAGAAGATCAGGACACAAGAAATTACCCGATTAACAGACAACTTAACTAAAGTGGAGAGGGAAAATAAAGCCTCTCCCACTCCAAACCAAGGGAAAGTATTAGAGCAACTCAGACACCAACTGAGACATCTTCTTCTACATTCATATGAACACAACTTAAAGAAAGTAAAAGCAAAATACTACTCCCAGAACAATAAAGCAGGGAAACTTCTGGCCTCCAGGCTGAAAACCAGAAGCCAAAAGTCCAGAATCCCATTTATTTATCAACAAAACCAACAAACAAAATTATATAGCCCCAAAGATATAGCGAATAGATTTAAAGAATACTACAGTACGCTATATAATCTGAAAGAGGACCCCTTCTCGCCTCACCCACAACAACAACATATCAATACTTTCTTGGACAGTGTGAACTTGCCTAAATTGAACCCCGACCAGATAAACACCCTTAATACCCCTGTAACACCCGAGGAGATACTCAAAATCATTAAAGGACTCCCCATGGGAAAATCCCCTGGCCCAGATGGACTGAGAAATGAATATTTCAAACAGTACCATCATGTCATACTAGACCCTTTGTGCCAGATGATTCAATCGACTATGGCAAAAGGTAGTTTTCCAAGAGAAAACCAGGAAGCACTTATAGTCACTCTCCCAAAGCCTGGCAAAACTGCGAATGTTCCTAAAAACTTTAGGCCCATATCACTGCTAAACGCAGACTTAAAGATATACGCAAAAATTATAGCCTTACGACTAGCCCCACTGATCCCCAACTTAACAAGCAATGATCAGGCTGGCTTTGTTAAGGGCCACCAAGCCCAAGACAATACCAGAAGAGTATTAAATATTCTACACTTAGTGGAAAAGCGGTCAACCCCAACGATAATGTTAGCTTTGGATGCCGAGAAGGCGTTTGACCGCATTCACTGGTTGTTCGCCTTCTCGGTACTAGAAAAATTGAGGGAAACATACTAACCGCTATTAAAGCATTATATTCGAACCATGCAGCCAAGGTTTTTGTCAACAATGCCTTATCAGATACCTTTAATATCACTAATGGCACTAGACAGGGGTGCCCCCTGTCCCCCTTAATCTTTATATTATCAATGGAACCTTTGGCACAACTCTGAGATCATTGCCAGAAATTAAGGGTGTAAAAATAGGAGAGAAGAACCATATTATCTCACTATACGCAGATGACATCATATTAACTCTCACAGAACCGGTGAAATCCCTGGAAGCAGTATTACAGGTGATCATTTCCTTTAGTCAAGTATCGTTGTACAAATTAAATACACAAAAAACTCAAGCCCTTCCCATTCATCTTAATTCTGAAGATCTACATTATTTGAAATCGAAATTCCCCTTTGATTGGCAATCACAGAAAATCACCTACTTAGGCATCTCCCTCTCCACACCATTCTCTAAATCTGGAACTCTCCAAAAAAGCCTCACCATTTTCCATCCTGTCAGCTGAAATATGGCAGGAAGCACATAAAAGCATAGGTTCTTCACGGAGCACCAATTTATCAGAACTAGGATTAGACATTGCTGCAGCGACAATACCTAACTTCATAGTCAAAAATTTATACGAGAAGGGAATATCAACTATAGGACAAGCCCTATTGGCACCAGAAACAGATGCTTTTACAAAATTAACACTACAACATCTGGTTAAACCCTTTGAAAAGAAACAATTTCTCTATTCTCAAAGTCTACAAGAGACATTGGAGAGACCTTTGCAAGGTTTATGACCTTTCTATTTAATAGTATCTAAGTCGCTCACATTCCAGAATTCCCGCCCTTTCCAACAATGGGAAATTACACTACAAAGAGTAATATCACCTTTGGAGTGGCGGAAAGCACTAGCACTTACCCATAAGGCATTAAAATGCAGCGCACACGTTGAAACAGCCACCAAGACCTTTCTATTATGGTATAGAACAGAAGTCTTGCATAAACTATACCCACAAGCGTCTAAGGAATGCTGGAGAGGATGTGGAGCGACAGGCTCCCTACCACATATTATGTGGGGCTGCATACATATAAAAGATTTTTGGGACTCAGTATTCAACATATTATCTACATTAATGAACAAAACATTACATAACTCAATGAGTGTGGCACTACTATTGTTGGATCTACAATCTCTCACACAACTAGAAAAGATACTCACGTGCAAAATTCTAACAATAGCCAAATTATTAATCACAAGAATGTGGAAAAACCCAACCCCCCCAACCTACTACCCTGCCCTACTACAGGAGATAAACACCACTTACAGCTATGAAAAGAACATAGCATGGGGAAATGGTACAATGGGGAATTTTGAGAAAATCTGGGAACCCTGGACTCACAATATAGCTCATATAAGGGTACAATGATAGAAAAACAAGAAAGATAAGAACTTATATTCTGAAAAATTGACCAACTAATACTTCTATTACACAGTTACTTGGGAAATCTGACAATATACAAAGAAGAAGTAGTACAAGAAATCCTACTTTAAGTAGAAGTTAATAGTTAATGTTAAGCTTACTTATATGGTTGTTTCAATAGAGGAAAACAGCTTACGATATATAAAAGATAAAATACACTAAAGAAATCAAGACAAACATATTAACATTTGGGCAGAGAAATATAACAACTCGTTACATCCAGACTATTTTGTAAGTTCCGATGTTACTTCACGGAAACCCTTTACAAAACTACATGGTTAACCATATGTATATATATATATATATATAATACCAACTCTGGAGAATGTATATGAGAAAATATGTATAGAAATATGATTGGTAAATTACACATAAAGACAGGATCTATATGTTTACTATGTTTATATCAGAAAACCATATATATCCTTCTGTACTTTTGTTTTGTATAACAAATCTCAAAAACAAATAAAAATTATTGAAACCAAAAATGCATTTTGTCATACAAAATTCACAAAATTTATTCTGTCACACAGAATTAATTTTGTCTCATCAAATGTATTCTGTCACACAAAATGCATTTTGTCATACAAAATTCACAAAATGTATTCTGTAACACAGAATTATTTCTGTCTCACAAAATGCATTCTTTCACTGTGAAATTTTTTGTTGCATGAAAAAGTTAGTAAATACAAAATTACCAAATAAATGAAGTAATTAACCCCTTGCTAATACGGCGCTGGCTCCCGGCGATTAGCGCTCAGCACTGTTCTAGTATGGCGCAAGTGCACCAGGGCTATCCCGTGCCACCAAGTCACGTGATGTGGTGACATCACAATGGGATGCAGGTGACTGAGGCAGGAGAACCTCCAGCCAACGTCACCCAACCAATCGGATCAGTCCCGCCCGCTGATAGCTGCGATTGCAGGTTTTTTGGGCTAAAAAACGTGTTTTTAGCTCCTTCCTCTAGCGGCACCATTTTGGTTTGGTACCGCTGGAGAGATGAGCAGAGCGTTACTGTGTGCACCAAAACACATTTTTCCTATCTTATCTCTATTGATCCCTATCTGTTCCCTCCTGCATCCTTTGTTTTCCCTGTGTGATCACCATGCGTGATCACACTTGTCCTCCGTTTTTCCCATCTCCTGTCTGTCCCTTCTGAGCCCAAACACACTTTTCAGTGCGCTGTGTTAGCGTTGTTCTGCAGTGGACGCACTTTTCAGTGCGCCGTGTGAATAGCGGTATCTTTAGCGGTAGTTAGGTTGTCTTAGGGCAAGCTAGGTGCATCTGTAGCGCAATTTTGGCACGTTGCACATAGGTTTTTTTTGGTGCCTGGTATTATTTTTTTCCGTAGCGCCGTAGGTGTACCTGTAGTTGGGTGCACTTATCTATTTTTTGTGTGTGCCATCTATGCGGCTTGTCTGTGTACGTGCTCTAGTTTTTTTCTGGTGCACACTTATTTATTTGTGTCTCAGAAGACGTGCGCCGTGCTGGAGACATACAACATGCCGGCCTCTGACACCGAATCAGCTAGTGGGGATGATGTCCCCTTTTACCTATTATCATCCTCCTGCTCATCTTCCAGTGACCTGGAAGGACCCCGAGAAGGCGCCGTAGGGTTCCTGTGCCTGGGACTTCTGCGATTAACGTGTCTGCGGCTTCCACTGACCCCCACATGGGTAGCCCCAGATAATTATACCCCTCAGGTCCCCGACTTTTTGGGCCAACCTGGAATTCAATTTGACACGGCAGGGCTCAAAGCTGCGGACTTTTTAAAGTTTTCTTTTTGATGAGGAGCTGTTGAATTTAATTGTAGTCCAGACCAATCTCTGCGCTGCACAGCATATGCCCAAAACCCCACTTCATTTTATGCACAACCCTACAGGTGGACCCCTGTCACTGCAGCAGAGATGGAGAAGTATTGGGGCATAATAGTTCTTATGGGGATTATAAAGAAGCCATCGATCAGGGACTCCTGGAGTCCAGACATTCTGTACCACACCCAGATGTCCAGCATGGCGATGAGCAGGATGCGCTCTGAAGCCATCCATAAGTTTATGCACTACACCTACAATACACAGTGCCCACCCAGAGACGACCCCAGTTATGATCGTTTATTTAAGGTCAGGCCCATATTAGATCATTTTAGTACCAAGTTTGCCCAGGCATATACCCCCGACAAACATGTGAGCATAGACGAGTCCCTGGTACAATGCAAATTCAATTCTGACCAATCACAATCCTTGTAATATAAACAATGTAATCTCTAGGGGGGAAAGGGAAATGCACATTTGTTATAGCCTTTCTAGGAACGGTTTAAGGCTACATTCAATCGAAGGTATGGAGGACGTATATACAGCTGATGTATATACGGCACATATATACGTTCCCCATACATTTCAAACGCCTCACAGAGCCATAAAGGAGCAGTCTGTGCGGCATTGTAACGTTCCATAGTCCGTAGAAAGCAAGGACAGGTGCTATCTTTCTCCTGAATATGGTGCTGTGCCCTGTGTATTCCTATGGAGAGGGGCAGTCGCCAGCGCTCATCTTACGCTCCTATCCCTGGCACCGATGTATGCCCCGTAATACAGTACTAGGGTACAGCGGGCATGCATCGTGTGCATGTAGCCTAACCCTTTTACTGCCAATGGTCAACTAGGAGGAAGCGGATCCACACTGACAACTAGGAGTGAAAGGATCCACACTGACAACTAGGAGTGAGAGGATCCACACTGACAACTAGGAGTGAGAGGATCCACACTGACAACTAGGAGTGAGAAGATCCACACTGACAACTAGGAGGAAGAGGATCCACCCTGACAACTAGGAGTGAGAGGATCCACGCTGACAACTAGGAGTGAGAGGATCTACGCTGACAACTAGGAGTGAGAGGATCCACACTGACAACTAGGAGTGAGAGGATCTACGCTGACAACTAGGAGTGAGAGAATCCACGCTGACAACTAGGAGTGAGAGGATCTACGCTGACAACTAAGAGTGAGAGGATCCACACTGACAACTAGGAGTGAGAGGATCCACACTGACAACTAGGAGTGAGAGGATCCACACTGACAACTAGGAGTGAGAGGATCCATTTAGAGATAAGTCACTCGGGGACAGCTATTACTAGTCTGGGTCGTATTCTTTATAATCTGCTAATGTGATACCAAGTATTAAATATCTAAATACAGGATTTTGGCCTATTTTTTGGGGGGGTCTGTGTATGTTTCTATTGAAGCACATTCTTTTTTTCTGGGGGGGTACGGTATGGTGATACATGCATATCCGTGCACTCTGCACTTTTATGGAGGCCATATTCTGGCTGAGATTCATTAAAGGAAACCTACCATAATAGAACTACCTAAAAAGATCTTTATCAAGGGGAGGGGAGGCATATAGCAGAGCTAATTGTGTGTGTGAGATGTAGCAGAGCTGAGAGTGTCATTGGGGAAGATTTATCGAGCTGTCTAAAAGTCAGAATATTTCTATCACAGCTCCCCTTTAAAATATTCATGAGCACTGGTGAAATGAAAGCTGAGCTGTAATTGGTTGCCCTGGGCTACCAGGAATATTCTGACTTTTAGACAGCTTGATAAATCAGCCCCATTGTGTGTAATAGGCATCTCATGGATCTCATCATCTCTGATCTGTTTCATCTCTTTCTATGTGTCAGATACTAGTGAATGCTCAGAAGGTAAATGAAAGTGTAGATAAACCCTGTACCCTTATAATCTAAGCACATTGTGATCTCACAGGAACTCACAGCACAGAGGACTCATGAAGTGTCTGCTCAGAGAGTCCCCGCTCACAGCACAGAGGGATCATGAAGTGTCTGCTCAGAGAGTCCCCACTCACACTCTGGGGTCTTACACCGACCATCACTGAGTGATAGGAGCTAAAACACCAATAACACTGAGTAACATTGTACAGTAAGGGATTAAACATGATCTTTATTGTGAGATGTGAGAACTTTATTTCATGGGAAAACCCCTTTAAGGAGATCTCTTACTACCCAAAACCTTGTGGGCTCAGGGACCCGGTTTTGCCATCCAGCATTTTGTTTGCTTTATATAAAGGATGCTAAATCCTAATGGGCTAAAGAACCGGCTCCCTCTATCCACCAGGACCTGCTAGGGAAAATCCTGACCCTCAATGTAGAGACTGATCTACACCCCACATAACATCCATGTCACCATGCACCCCCACATTACATCCATGTCACCCTGCACCCCCACATTACATCCATGTCACCCTGCACCCCCGCATTACATCCATCCCACCCTGCACCCCACATTACATCCATCCCACCCTGCACCTCACATTACATCCATCTCACCCTGCACCTCACATTACATCCATCTCACCCTGCACCCTCACATTACATCCATCTCACCCTGCACCCCCACATTATATCCATCTCACCCTGCACCTCACATTACATCCATCTCACCCTGCACCCCCACAACAATCCAATCTAACCTGCCACCAACATTACTCCAGGTCACCCCTGAACCAACATTACGAATCCATGTCCTCTGCACCCCATACCTGATACCCACCATTTCCTATCCTGACATCCATTACACGATACTCTACTCGCATTACAAACATCATCCTCTAACGTCCCCACATCTCCTCTCCACTGATCCCCACCTTCTAATATCCGCTCCCCAACCTTCTCTATCCAGTGATCTCCAACTGCGTACTCTACACTTGCTCCCACCTTCTCCTCATCATGTCCCCACATTATCCTCTAACGGATAAACATACTCATCTATACTGCTCACACCCACTCATTATTCCATGTTAAACACATCCTCTAATACTCAATGTAACCACCTCCGCCTCCGCTCACGGACTCACAACAAACTTAATCACCTACTATCAACCACAATGCTCACAAAATACTCCGAATATACGCTGAATCACAACATCAATTTCTCCTTCACCCGCTCACCACCTCCTCCTCCTCTCCCTGCTCCCCACCTCCTCCTCCTCTCCCTGCTCCCCACCTCCTCCTCCTCTCCTTGCTCCCCACCTCCTCCTCTCCTTGCTCCCCACCTCCTCCTCTGCCTCCATTGCTCCTCTATCCCTCAGGGCTGCAGCTTCTACCAGGGATCTCCATGGTTTCTGTGTAACTCTAGAGTTGCTCCTCCCACACAAGTCACATGGCGATGACATCAAAGGTCCTTTACACCACAAGGAAATATCATGAACAGTAACTTCTCAGAGCAGACACTTTCCTGTGAATATACAATGTGCAGGAGATCAACACAATCCAGTCCCTGTCCTATCTATAGACCACAACCAGGGCAGACCAGGGAGACCTCACAACCTCCTGCCTGAGAGCAGAGCTGGGGCTTAACTGCTGTCTCCAGGACCTGGCAATAAAGGAAGCATTTCATTGGTTGGCTGGTCTGTTTGACTGACAGATATTTCTCACAGAATAAGAATTCTGTCTCACAGAATAGTATTTTGTAGTACAGAAGTAGAATTCTGTCGCGCATAATGCCATTTTGTAGTACAAAAGTAGAATTCTGTGGCAGAGAATGGTATTTTGTAGTACAGAAGTAGAATTCTGTCGCACAGAATAGTATTATGTAGTACAGAAGTAGAATTCTGTCGCACAGAATCGTATTATGTAGTACAAAAGTAGAATTCTGTGGCAGAGAATGGTATTTTGTAGTACAGAAGTAGAAATCTGTCGCACCGAATAGTATTTTGTTGTACAGAAGTAGAATTCTGTCGCACAGAATGGCATTTTGTAGTACAGAAGTAGAATTCTGTCGCACAGAATAGTATTATGTAGTACAGAAGTAGAATTCTGTCGCACAGAATAGTATTTTGTAGTACAGAAGTAGAATTCTGTCGCACTGAATAGTATTTTGTAGTACAGAAGTAGAATTCTGTTGCACAGAATAGTATTTTGTAGTACAGAAGTAGAATTCTGTCGCACAGAATGGCATTTTGTAGTACAGAAGTAGAATTCTGTCGCACAAAATAGTATTATGTAGCACAGAAGTAGAATTCTGTCACACAGAATAAGAATTCTGTCACACAGAATGGTATTTTGTAGTACAGAAGTAGAATTCTGTCGCACAGAATAGTATTTTGTAGTACAGAAGTAAATTTCTGTCACACAGAATGGCACTTTGTAGTACAGAAGAAGAATTTTGTCGCACAGAATGGTATTTTGTAGTACAGAAGTAGAATTCTGTTACACAAAATGATATTTTGTATCACAGAAATAGTTTTTGTTGTACACAAAAAGAGTTTTGTCTCACAGAATGGCATTTTGTAGTACAGAAATGTAATTTTGAAAAGAAGTAGATGTGTAGTTTTGTGCAAGTGTAATGTATTTTGTCTTCAACAGAATATTTTGTGAACACAAAATTATTCTGTGCTTACAAAATGGATTCTGTGTCACAAAATGCACTGTGAACAAACGGCGCCCCATACATCAGCAGCAACAGGAACCCACAGAATGGCACAAAGATATAGTGATGAGGTGGGGTCAGCAGCAGCAGGGGCCCTCAGAGTGGCACAATGATATAGTGTGGAGGTGGCAGCAGCAGCAGGAGCCCACAGAGTGGCACAATGATATAGTTTGAAGGTAGCATCAGCATCACAGGAGCCCACAGAGTGGTACAACAATATAGTGTTGATGTGGCATCAGCAGTAGCAGGTGCCCACCGAGAGGCAAAATGATATATTGTAGAGGTGGCATCAGCAGCAACAGGAGCCCACAGTGTGGAACAAAAATATAGTGCGGAGGTGGCATCACTAGCAGGAGCCCACAGAGTGGCAAAATGATATAATGTGGCCAAGGCGTCAGCAGCAGCAGGAGCGCACAGAGTGGCACAATGATATAGTGTGCCCATGGCGTCAGCAGCAGCTGGAACCCACAGAGTGGCACAAGGATAAGTGTGTGGAGGTGGCGTCAGTAGCAGCAGGAGCCACAGAGTGTCACAATTATATAGTGTGGAGGTAGCAGGAGCCCACAGAGTGGCAAAATGATATAATGTGACCGAGGCAGCAGCAGGAGCCCACAGAGTGGCACAATGATATAGTGTGGAGGTGGAGTCAGCAGGAGCAGGAGCCCATAGAGTGGCACAATGACATAGTGTGGAGGTGGCGTCAGCAGTAGCAGGAGCCCACAGTATTTTACAATGATTTAGTGGAAGGTGGCGTTAGCAGCAGCAGGAGCACAAATAGTGGCACAATGGTTTAGTACGGAGGTGAAGTCAGCACTAGCAGGAGCCCAGAGAGTGGCACAATGATATAGTGCAAAGGTGGCGTCAGCATCAGCAGGAGCATGGCCCCACACAGAGAGGCACAATGATATAGTGTGGAGGTGGTGAACAATTCCAGTCCTTGGTAAAGTTGGTAGGTGGTAGATGGAGCAACAGGCAGCAGATGTGTTGCATCAGGCGGGTGCCAGCACCAGAATAGTGCCTGAGGCTGGTAGTAATAAGGCAGTGGCGAGTTGAAATCCTGGCCGATCCAAGCCTGCTTCATCTTGCGGTAACGATGGCCCCCGTCGACACCCGCTCTGATGCAACACTAGTGGGCAGGCAGGACAGCTTCTCTACTGTAAACTCTGCAAGTTGCGGCCATGCATCAAGTTTGGCTGCCCAGTAGTCCATGGCATCCTCTACCTGAGGTGGTAAAGTACTGTCTAAGTAGGCCACCACCTGCTGGTGCAGGGTCTGCTCCATGTCCTGATGCTGCTGGTGGCGGCTACCCTCCTCACTAGGCTTAAGCTGCTGCTGATGGAGCTGCTACTGCTCCTACCACCCCAGCTCCTCACTGCAGCCGTGGCAGTAGTAATACGTGAGCGATGACTTCCGGGAATCCCCTGGTCAGACCTGACAGAGGATGGACAATGGCGCACATTGGCAGCGGCCTACTGTGTGTACAGTATTACTCTATAGCAGTGATGGCTATGGTGCCAGAGGTGGCACTCGGAGTCCTTTCTGTGGGCACCCGAGATGACTCCAGGTATCTTCCTGCAGTCCCATACAGCCCAGGACTTGCTGTGCACAGAGCTATTTTAAAGTGACAGCTCTACCTGGGACTATTTTCTGCTTTATTGGTGTCCTCGGGGTGTTGGTATCAATGAAAACTGTGACAGAGAAGGGAGTATAAATCACAAATTAAATTTCTGTGTTGGCACTTTGCGATAAACAAGCGGGTCTCAGTTGTAGTTTGGGCACTCGGTCTCTAAAAGGTTTGCCATCACTGCTCTATAGTATGCCAGTTGTACCTCCCTCTTAGCAGCTGGAAAAAATTCACCCATTTTGGACCGGGGGCCATGTGCGCAAGTGACTTTGAGGGACTCCCAGCCTCCATCTCCACTGTATACTGCCACTGTGCTTCTGGATCATTTGCCTCGTCTTCTACCTCCTCCTCTAGATGCTCCTGCTCCTCCTCTCTTGTCACCCGAGTAGAAAAACCACTGATTTCTCCAGACTCTGCTTGTGCTCCAATGTCCTCTCCCTCCTCCTCAGGTTCAGCCCCCACTGGACTCATAATAATAATAATTCTTTATTTATATAGCGCACACAGATTACGCAGCGCTGCACAAGCACATCAAATTGGTCCCTGTCCCCATGGGGCTCACAATCTAAACAACCTAACAGTATGTTTTGAAGTGTGGGAGGAAACCGGAGTACCCGGAGGAAACCCACGCAAACACGGAGAGAACATACAAACTCTTTGCAGATGTTGACCTGGGTGGGATTCGAACCCAGGACCCCAGTGCTGCAAGGCAGAAGTGCTACACACTCAGCCACCGTGCCGCCCCATGTAGTCTCCACTTCTCCAGTGCCCTGACTAGACAGATTTTGCAACATGAGTTCCAGGACATTGAGCAGTGGAATGATGTTATTCATCCCGCAGTCCTGGCGACTGACAAATAACGTGGCCTCTTCAAAAGACCTGAGCAAACGGCAGGTGTCACGCATGAGCTGCCAGTGGCTGACATCAAAGTTACACTGGGGGGGCGGAGCTTGGCCGCTGATGGAGTCAGACGTGTAGCGCAGAGTTCCTCACCACATTCAATTCGGAACCCAGCTAAAAGCAGCACCTTAATTCTTAAACGGGGAAATCAAGCAAAGAGAAGAACAATGATTCTCCCGGTAAAACACAGGCGGACCTAGAGAGATATATATAAAGAAAAAGCTTGCAGCATCTCATGCCCGCATGGCCAAGATGACGCCTGAACACATGCCGTAGACTGCGACCGAGGAGGACTCTGAGGGAGAGAGCACATGTGGCCAGTCGGATACTTGAGGAAAAGAAACACAGGTACCGGCATCCAGGGGGTTTATAAAAAGGATTTTATTCCAAGCCCTAATGCCTATAGCAAAAGACCTTTCGGAGATTAAGATGGACATTAAGCACCTAGGCCACAGGTTAGAGCAGATGGAGTCTACACAAGCCGCCATGATGCAGTTTGAGGGGAAAGTGAAAAACTCTCTAGCCAGGCACTACGATCTTATCAACGAGACATTTACCAGGGCTGAGGACCTGGAAAATCGTAGTCGGAGGAATAATGTGCATCCGAGGCCTACCTGAGAGCATAGCACATTTTTTTA
>WNYA01000583.1:33760-69056 GCA_019512145.1 Engystomops pustulosus
CATTATTAGGAGCCGAGAGACCAAATCTCTTTATGATTGAACGCATACACAGGGCGCTCAAAGCGAGACCTAGGCCACAGGACCAACCACGCGATATAGTCTGCGGCTTCCTAAGCTATACTAACGCTGCAGCGGTACTAAAGGCAAGCAAAGAGCATGGCGAATTTAAATATGAGAACTCTAATCTTGTTTTTTCAGGATCTTGCCCCATCTACCCTGGCCAAGGGAAGAGCGCCGAAACCATTGTTGGAAGTGCTGAGATCAACAAATACCCCCTTTAGGTGGACATTTCCATTTGGGTTATCCTTTTCCAAAAATGGAAAGCAAGTTTTAATACGGAACCAGCAAACAAAGTGATGTAAGACAGCTCACCTGAAGTGAATTATACCCTTGACAAGTGAACTAGTCGAGCTCGGTTCTTCCAGCTACCTTTGGAGTTAGTACAATAGAAAAAAAAACATACGATCCGGCTCCAAGATCCGGAACCCTGCTGACCTGAAGGCGCCTTGGCAGCTGCTGGATATACCACCATTACCCATACCCTCATGGAGACCCTATGAAGAAGAACTCCAACTACCACCACTCCTTGGACCTTGGTTAACAAGTTTCGTTCTCCCAAACCAAAGAAGACCCAAAGAATGAACACTAACACCCCATGAAAGGATCTCTAGGTTGTAAAGGGACAAATCAAGTACCCCTCCGGGTAACGTATAAAGCAGGAACTGCCACTATGTCATAATAAGATCTGTACCTGCTAAAGCTCCTTAAAGTTGGTTTCTATATTAAAAACCTTATGTTATTATATATAGAAAAGTAATATGTTTATTTCTAACTATCACCATGTTCTGAGGTGAAAACAGGAAAGTTTGGTCATTATATGCAGGCTAGACCCCCACCCCCTGGCTCCCACAATATCGGAGGCCCTATTAAGTCTAGCCATAGGCCAGGCAACAGCTGGACACCAAGACCTTTGTGGCCCAGCCTAATGGCCCTTTTAACATCCCTAACACCGATGCCAAAGGCCATAGAAATTAGGTTATTGCAAAATTCCTTCCCCTACCCGCTTCAACCACCTTATAGGGGACTAATGGTAAAGATATCTGATTCACCTGCATTTCTCTGTTTACTGTGCTCTATATCTTTAGACATGAATAAGTATCTCCATGACTGAAGTTAATGTTGTCTCATATAATGTCAGAGGTCTGGAAACACCACAAAAGCAAACAAATTTCAAAGAGGGGAAAATACAGCACAAAGCAGAGGATGTCTGCCCCAAAGCAGAGGGTGTCAAGCAGCTGCTGACTGTCCTCAAACACTTCATCCTCGCTGAATAGTGGTGCTGAGCCCAGACCACCTAGTAGCTCTCTGAGGGAAATGAACAGGACAGAGGCAGGTTAGGACAGGTGAGGGCCGCTGACCTACTCCTGGGTCATTCCAACTAATTGTTGTATCTGACAAACCCACGGACTCTTGGCTGGGTTTATCAGAGGTTATATTTGGGGAATTGGGTAACCTAGTCAACCAATGGGTTGTTGATCAACACACTGCCGCTAGATGACAACGGCAGTTTTGGCCTCACAGAGTCACCCCTGCTGCAACCTCTGCCTGCTCCACCTGCCACCTTTATGTTTGACATAGTGGTTAATCAACTATGTGGATTTGACACATATGTGTTGCTCTTAAGTCTAGCAACAAAAAAGTATTGGAATTTGCATTATACAGATACCCCACAATGGACACCGTGTAATTGGAGCGAAAATTACTCTATAAACTACATGTATTTGACAGGTAAATCTTGCTCTGAACTTTAGCACAAAAAGTATTGGAATTTGCATTATACAGATACCCCAAAACAGACACTCTTTGATTGGAGCAGAAATCACTACAGAAAGTATGTGGATTTCACACTGATTTCTTCCTATTCACTTTAGCAAAAAAAAAAACTGCTATTTGTGGTATACAGAAGCACAAGAACTGACACCCTGGGATTGATCAGAAATCAGTACAGAAAGAAGGGTGGATTTGACAATGATTTCTTCTAATTCAATTCAGCAACAAAAAAGAACTGCTATTTGGGGTATACAGAAGCACAAGAACTGACACCCTGGGATTGAAGCAGAAATCAGTACAGAAAGTATGTGGATTTCACAAGCATTTCTTCCTATTCACTTCCGCAACAAAAAAAAAATTGCTATTTGTGGTATACAGAAGAACAAGTACTGAAACCCTAGGATTGAAGCAAAAAATCACTACAGAAAGTGCACTCACCGTCCACTTTATAAGGTACACCATGCTAGTAACGGGTTGGACCCCCTTTTGCCTTCAGATCTGCCTCAATTCTTCGTGGCATAGATTCAACAAGGTGCTGGAAGCATTCCTCAGAGATTTGGGTCCATATTGACATGATGGCATCACACAGTTGTCGCAGATTTGTCGGCTGCACATCCATGATGTGAATCTCCTGTTCCACCACATCCCAAAGATGCTCTATTGGATTGAGATCTGGTGACTGTGGAGGCCATTTGAGTACAGTGAACTCATTGTCATGTTCAAGAAACCAGTCTGAGATGATTCCAGCTTTATGACATGGCGCATTATCCTGCTGAAAGTAGCCATCAGATGTTGGGTACATTGTGGTGGACATGATCCAGCAACAAGTTTTCGGTAGGATCGGTGGCGTTGCAATGATTCAATTGGTACAAGGGGCCCAAAGAGTGCCAAGAAAATATTCCCAAATCCCACCATGACACCACCACCACCAGCTGAACCGTTGATACAAGGCAGGATGGATCCATGCTTTCAGTTGTTGATGCCAAATTCTGACCCTACCATACGAATGTCGCAACAGAATCGAGACTCATCAGACCAGGCCATGTTTTTTCCAATCTTCTACTGTCCAATTTCGATGAGCTTGTGCAAATTTTAGCCTCAGTTTCCCGTTCTTAGCTGAAAGGAGTGCCACCCGGTGTGGTCTTCTGCTGCTGTAGCCCATCTGCCCCAAAGTTCGACGTACTGTGCGTTCAGAGATGCTCTTCTGCCTACCTTGGTTGTAATGGGTGGCGATTTGAGTCACTGTTGCCTTTCTATCAGCTCGAACCAGTCTGCCCATTCTCCTCTGACCTCCAACAAGGCATTTCGCCCACAGAACTGCCGCTCACTGGATGTTTTTTCTTTTCAGACCATTCTCTGTAAACCCTGGAGATGGTTGTGCTGTGAAAATCCCAGTAGCATCAGCAGTTTCTGAAATACTCAGACCAGCCCTTCTGGCACCAACAACCATGCCACGTTCAAAGGCACTCAAATCACCTTTCTTCCCCATACTGATGCTCGGTTTGAACTGCAGGAGATTGTCTTGACCATGTCTATATGCCTAAATGCACTGAGTTGCCGCCATGTGATTGGCTGATTAGAAATTAAGTGTTAATGAGCAGTTGGACAGGTGTACCTAATAAAGTGGCCGGTGAGTGTATATGGCTTTCACAATGATTTCTTCCTATTCACTTCAGCAACAAAAAAGAACTGCTATTTGTGGTATGCAGAAGCAGAAGAATTGGGATTGAAGCAGAAATCAATACAGAAAGTATGTGGATTTCACACCGATTTCTTCCTATTCACTTCAGCAACAAACAAGAACTGCTATTTGGGGTATACAGATCCCCCAAAATGGACACCCTTGGAGCAAAAATCAGCACAGTACAGTAGAAGCAGCTGGACACTACAGGTAGCACTTGCAGTGTGAAGTGCCGAGATTAAAAATTGCTGCCTCTTTTATAGTCTGTGTGACATCAAATAAGCCTGCCGGTCACTGTTACGTTTACAGGTCTACACATGTGATAGAGGGTGTTCCTTTCTCCTTCCCAGAGTTCTCTGCCCCATGTAACACATTGTACTCGCGCCCATTTTGGTAATAAAGGAGAAATAAAAGTTTGTTACCACGAACCGTAAACTTCGGCTTTGTGACAAAACAAATTTTTCCCAAAATTCTAACCGAAGTTAGAATCATTAGAATTGATTTGCCCATCTCTAGATATGACTGGAGACTGTCTGATCTTTATTACAATGGACTTTATCTTTTCTACTTTTTCCTAAGGTAGAAAACATGCCTGTTTCTGAGAATCTAACACCTTTCCTAGAAATAGTTTTCTGATTAACCTACCAATAAGAAGTTATCAAGATATGGGATAAAGAGGCCCTGATGCTATGTACTGTACTGCCATCTCTGAGACTACCTTTGTAAAGACCCTTGGTGCAATGGAAATTCCAAAGGGAAGGGCTCTGTATTGGAAATGAAAAATGTCTCCTCTTATCTCTATGGCCACTCTTAGGTATTTTTGATAATCTGGATGAATGGCTATATGGTAGTATGCACCTGTGAGATCGAAGGAGGCCATGAAGCAACCAGGTGAGAGGAGATTTACAGTAGACTTCAGAGTCTCCATCTTGAACCTTGGAACCTGAAGAAACTTGTTTAAAAGCTATAGGTTTAAGATGGTTCTTAAGGAACCATTTGATTTTTTTACCCAAAAGAGAGTGGAGCAGAACCCATGACCTGCTCTGCTGTTGGGACTGGACATAATACCTTTTACTGTATGAGGGGTGATATTTCTGTCATCATAGCCCTCTGTTCCCGGAAGCTAGATTTGTGATCCTGAATCTTGTGGGGGGAAGAGAGGTAAAATCCAGAGAAATACTTTCTTGGACAGTACTTAAAAACCAATTGCTTCTTGATATTCTTCCCCTGGCCTGGAAGAAATGGGCAAGCCTCACCCCCAACCTCGTTTCATAAGGGGCTGGAGTCCTGACGTCTTGAATAGGAAACCTCTGCCTTTTTGGAGAGGTTTGGAATTCTGCCCTTTATCTTGCGCTCTCCTATGGAATCTTGCTCTGCCAAAGGACCAAGGAGGCCTGAGACTTCTGGTTGCTAGAGGAAAGGATCTCTTATCTATCTTTTCTAAAAGTTCATCAATCAAGGGACTAAATAGAACATTTCCTACACAGAGGATACCGCAAAGTCTATTTCTGGACCCAATATCTCCTGGCCAGTTACTTAACCATAAGGCCATCCTGGCAGAATTTGATAAATCCGCCAAGCGGGCAGACAATCTTAGGGCATCAATGGACACGTCCACCAGAAAGGCGGCACCCTTATGAATATCTTCAATAGAGGATGCTAAGGTCTCTCTAGGGATCTTATTTTGAATATCCCCTCCAATATGTTCAGCCAGAACAACATGGAATGGGACACACAGGTTTCTGCTATATTCGGCTTGAAGGCTGAAGTTGAGGAGTCCCATGCTTTCCTTAAAAATCTCTCAGCTTTTTTGTCCATAGGGTCCTTTAAGGAACCTATATCCTTAAATGGGAGGGAGGACCTGCGTAGGACCTTAGCCATGGAAGCATCTTGGAAGCAAAGGGGTATTTACTTTTTACTGCTCTCGGAATATAAGATTTCTTGTCAGGGTTTTTCCATTGATTATCAATGAGAGAGGCAAAAGTACTGTCAACTGGAAAAACTCTCTTCCTTTTTTCTTTTAGACCTTCAAAAATGACATCCTGAATGGTTTTAGGTTCATTTTTATCCTCCAATTCCATGGTTAATCTCACTAATTTTAGGAGGTGGTCTGTATCATCAATACAGAATAAAGGCTGTCCTGCATATTCCGTATTTGATACTGATGAGATAGAGGGACCTTCACTCACAGCCCTCTATTCTTCTGAACCTGACCCCTCCCCTGTGGCCACAGCCGATGAGGTACCAGGTCTTTCAGCTGAAAAGGTCTAGGGGTATAAGTCGTTCTTGATTTCTGAACTTCCTCCCTAACCACATTACGCAGACTAGCAATCCACACAGCTGTAATACAAGTAGTACACAAGGTTTTTTCATAATTGAGGGTATCTTATGCCCACACATTCCACATTCCCTGTGAGGGGTCTTTCTGGTAGCTTTTTTTAGGCACCTCTTCCCTCTAAAAAATCATAAGACAACAGTCAAGGTGTTAGGATGTGGATATAAACTTCTGTAGCGACACACAACAGGACTTGGAAGGTAAGAAGCACCGTTTGGCTTTTTGAAGGCAATTTGGACCGAAATAGTTTTCAGTGGCCATGATGCATTTGGAGAACCTCTGAAGTACCATAACAGTGAAAACCCCCATAAAGGACCCCATTTTGGAAACTCCACATGTGAAAAATTTTATGAAAGTTTAAAATGAGTATTTAAACTCCAAAAGGTGTTCAAAAATTTAAGCAGAAACTTGGAAAAATGAATATTTTTTCCTCAAAAATTCACTTTTTCCCCATTTTCTGGTATACACAAGGGGCAAAAGGAAAAATTGCACCACAAAAATTGTTCACCGATTTCTCCTGAACACTCTTCAGGAGCAAAACTTGGAAGGGATGAAATGGTGGTATGTACCAGTGCAGATGGGGAGGTTAAGAAATTAAATGCAGGTGAATAATATTCTCTGAAGCACTTTTTTATACAGAGCCAAGGTTTCTCAGGACAGGTGTTACATTGATAAGTCATGTCCTTCCTTTTTCCCATTTTGTAACAGGCACTGCATCTTTTTTGAGCCCTTCCTGGATCTCCAGTTTGGGGTACCTCGCCGGGGAATATTTCCCTGTTACATTAAGGGCGACATCGGAGGTACTGGGGCCCTGTCCTTCTTCATGACCAAATAAGAGCATCTTGATCACTTCTTGACCTCTTGATAGTGAAGAAATGATAAAGCATGACCTGCACATCAGTATAGCACACAGGAATTATACAGTGCCATCTGTACAATGTACACACCCAGCTTTTTGTAACATATCTTTGTTTTCCATAGGCCTTTGTACGGCTTTAGCATCTGATCTAAAAGATCTACTCCACCCATGTACTTATTGTAAGCCAGAATGCAGTCTGGCTTTGGGGGCAGTGATGGTGGTACCTCGTGCAGGGAGCTGGTGTCTTTATAATTTGTGGTCAAAATAAGGACATCCCTCTTGTCCTTATACTTGACCAACATCATGTTCTCACAGAAGAGATCCCCGATGTCCCCCTTTCTTAGTGGTTGACTTATCAGGGTCTTATTTGGTCTACACAAATGAGTTTTTCAGGGGTGTAGGCCTCAACAAACTTGGTGCTAAAGTAATCAAGGATTGGCTTAATTTTGTGAAGATGGTCAAATGATGGGTCACTTTGATGTGGGCACTGTGAATTGTCATTGTAGTGTACAAATTTTAGAATGGCCTCAAAGGATGAGCGAGTCATTACGGTGCTGCCAATATGTTGAAAATATCAAAGCTCCAATGCTGCCTTATCTCAGGTTTTTTGTACAATGCCCATATGAAGCCCAAGACCCCAAAACATCATCATTTCTACTCTCTTACACCAAAGAAATTCTATGACAAAAAATTAGCGCAGACCTGATCAGCAAAATGTCAGTGCTCAGGTGTCACAGAAAAAGCAAAAAATAAAGGACAGACATTGGCCAGTGATGCTCAGCACTAATCAGCGGTTGGCGTTTTGTAGAACACACACAGGGAGGTGTGACTTCTACAAAAATGACTAGAAAAAAAAGTGTCAAAAAAGAGCACAGAGGCTCAGAGTCGCCAAATGTACAAAGGGAGAGGGAGGGAAGTATCTGAAATAGGGATTAGGACACTGCAATTGCTGTATCCAAAGAAACACAAACAGCAGCAACAACAACTCAGCAATAGGTATGGAATGCTCACAAATGCAACAGATGCCACCCAAGATGCCTACTGCAGCAATTTCTAGCCAGACAAGGAAGCACAGACTGGTACTAGACCCTGATCTGCATGCTGTTCAGGACTAGAATTCAATCTCGTTGTCAGCCGTGTTGCCCCATAATAGTGCTTTACACTGATCCGAAAAATCAGACACATGGTGGTGATCTGGTGCTATCTACCACAGCATCATTCACCACCTTTTATTACCTTTTCACTTACTCTGTCCATGCACTGTGTTGCGCTGTCCCTACCATGGCTGATGTGTCAATTTTGAACAGCATCAACTAAGATCAGGCATGGGGGAAGTGGGCAGGGATTAAGCAGTACCAATACTAGCACCACCCAGGGAAGATGGCTTGCTCTAACCAGCTTCCCAGGCACACTGCATGGCTAAAACTAATGATCCGACCTGTCGGTCTGTACTGACCAACAGATTGGATTGATCAGGAGGGCGGCACAATGCCACCTCTGTCATAGGGCAGAAGGACCTTATGATATTATTCATACTCTAAATCAGTGATGGCGAACCTTTTAGAGATCAAGTGCCCAATATGAGACCTAAAACACACTAGCTTTTCTCAAAGTGCCAACACGGCAATTTAGGCAGTAACAAACTTATTGCTACCAGAATCTTTGAGCTCTGATCTGACCCTGTCCACACCTCCTCACTCTTCAGACAGGACCAAGCAGCACAGGATGGGTTACTACTTGGACTGCCTGAGACAGCAGGAAGCTCTGTGCCCGGGAGACAGCCCGTGTGCCTTAAGTGAGGTCTCCAAGTGCCATCTCTGGCACCAGTGTCATAGGTTCGTCACCACTGCTCTAAATGATATTTATGTGTAAATATAGAATGTATCTTTGATACCCACTACTCATGATGTCACATCCTGCGGGGGATTTAAACCCGCCTTGTAACACTGTTTCACATTGCTTGAGAATAGCTACATGGAGTTAGTTGAAATGTTGCATTATATCCACATGTAAATAAACAATTAAATGACACAGAGCGCTGCTTCCCTGTTTTGGATTCTCTGGAATTTTGGGGTCTTGAGCCGGACCTTTGGAATCTTTCATCCACATTTGGATTTTAATCCTCTCTTTCACTGTGCCGCCCTTCATCTCTGCTGTTCTAGTACTTATATACAGATATCATTATTTTATTATTCTTATTTTTCATATATAGGCGTAATTAGTACAGCACGGCAGTTTAGGAATAAATGGATCGAGTGAACAGGAACTCTGCAATTATGAAATGCACGGATGCAGTTAAAAGTTTGCTGTAAATAGTACTAAGACTGGTACCGTAAAATATCACTGTATGATGCATATAGTACTAAAACAGGTACTTTAAAGGTATTACTGTATGGTGCTGAAATATTACCAAGACTGCGCCTTTAAGATATTTTACCATACAGAAATACAAAATCAAAATTATTATATATAATCACGTTATATAAGAGAGGGCCCTCAAAAACTTATTATGAAAACCTCTCTAGGACCTACTCCAGCCAAAAAGGGAACACGCATTGAGGACAGTAGGTTTAAGATAACAGTGATGAAAATAATACTAAGACTAGTATTAAAAATAGGTGTAAAAGTTTCATACTTTGTATAATGCAGGAACAGCAAATTTTACAGAGACTGTGACTAAGATTTTGCTGGAGGATGCTATACAGTGCCAGCAAGTTTAAAATTTACGCAAACTATAATGCAGCATTATCTTTAAGATTTTGATGCAACTGCAAATTATACAGTGACAGCACCTTTAAGATTTTAATAGTAAATAGGTAAAAACATCAAAAGTGTACAATCTTGGGCAATTGCACAATATGTACTCCAACCCCATCTCCTATGCCTTTCATATGGGTCATAAACTGCTATACACTGGTGACCCTAATGCAATACACAAATACATATCCAATTGTCACCACCATAAACATGAAATGTTGGAAGAATTTTTAACAGATCTCTTTGTAGACTTGTTACCAGATTCACCTCAGACAGGGTGAACAGATTGCTTTAGGTAAAGTCTATCACTGCATCAGTGCCGATGGATGTGATTGCTAGGCTTAAAGGGGTATTCTCGTCTTGGCACTCACATTCGGTTTCATTAATCTGCCATATGTAAACATTTCTTCAATTAGATGTCATTAAAAAAAATGTTCCTGTGTGAAGATAATTTCTCATAAATGTGGTCATGTTGTCCCTTAGAAACAAGATGGCTTCCTCAGATACGGCCACCTCTACTGGAGAGATTTCACAAAGAAACAAAAGGTTATTGTATATGAAATGTCTGGGAGTTACTACATGTCGCACAGCCACCCTGTGGTAATGATTGCTGAATCCTGGTGGTCCTGCAGGACTTTATAGCGCAAGTCTGGCCACCGCTGCCAGAGTGTGACGTTGTCGTATCCGAGGAAGCTATCTGGCTTCTAAGGGACAACATGACTACATTTATGAGAAATTATCTTCACACAGGAACAATTTTTTTATTAACATCCAATTGAAGAAATGTTTACATAAGGCAAATGAATTTAATTAAATGTAAATGCCCTGATGGGAATACCCCTTAAATTTTTGCCATTTTAGAGAAAAATTAATGAGGAAAGCTACCCTGAGGAGTTGCCTGAGAGATTCTGTGACAATTCTTTATTCACAGACCTGTCCATTGTTGCTCTCGCCAAGAGAAGGGAGTTTCAGGATGCTGCAAAAATTCAAAGATCACAGAATATTCTGTATAAATGGAGGATTCCTGTTAAATCATCATGATGAAAAGATGAAAGGAATGTTATAGCATTAACAAAGCTCCAAGAGCTACTTCAGGAATGGGAACTTTTACGGAGGGAGACCCTGTTCATGCCCTAGTCCAAACCCCCAGAATCATCTCCACGTCTGGAGAAAGAGTGGGAATCAGTGAGAAAAGCGTGATGTGATTGCATTGTTAGGTGAGTATGTAATATTCAGTAGGCATTTGCTGAATAAAATATCCCCAGGAGGTATTTGGCAAAATTTGTTTTCTGTGACATATGTCATGCAAATTACATTTTTCTCCAGGTTATTTTCCCTTGTTTTAAGCAGGGAAGTGGTCTAGTGAAGAATGTGTTGTGAGATATAAGTATTTATACATTCTACTTTTGCAGGAAACCAGTTGTCAGCACTTTTATGTCCTTTCATTATGGCAAGTGCTAAGTGGCTTAAAAGAGGTCAAATTGTGGAAAGAGGTGAAGGCTCTAGAAGGCTAGTGTGTTTTTTGCACAAGAATCTCAACTGTATCAGGAAGATTTATTTATGCTTAATAGAAGTTTCTCACATATTTTTGTGGTATTTTTGTTGGTAAAAAGCATTGTACTTTTATTGCAATTAGAAGCACTATAGTTTTTTTCACTTGTTAAACATATAATTGATCCTCAAGGCAGATATGTAGTTTTGATTTGTACCTTAAACAATATCTTATACACACTGATATCAGTATATGCACCAAATTCAAGGAAAGTTTTACAAATCACTTTTTCTATTGTCAATCCCTATATACAGGGCTCCACCCTCTTTGCTGGGGATTTCAGTATGACCATGTGGCCCTTCATGGACACTTCCAAAACCTCAGGCTCTGAAAGTGCCTCATCAATTAGTTCATGACGAATACTATTTAGATATATGGCGCTTACAGCATCCAATGGAAAAATATTTTTCTTTCTATTCACATCCACATAAAGTATACTCCTGTGCTGTTTCTATTGAATCATGCCCTTTTTTTAGCAGAATCACATATTCTAAAATATGGGTAATTGTCACAGGTGCTCCCGCAACTCATGTCTCGGGTCACGGGCTCACCCGTAATCCTTTGTGTGCCCCTGCACTACGAACTTACCTCTCCTCGTTCCTGACTCCCGTCCGGTGGCCGTGCGTGCACGTTCCTATCTCCTAGAGCAAAAGGTTTTTCATATTGTTCATTTTTGTGCATCACTCTTTTTCTTTGAAAATTGCAATTTGATGCACGACTGTGGTTATCTTGAGCAGTGCTGGCCTCATTCCGTTAGAGTACCTATCTCCTAGGGCACGCGCTCCGACTTCAGATGATTTAAAGAGCCAGTGCACCGCTGATTGGTGCTGGTCCTTTCAGGAATTGGTTAAAAGCCGGGGTCTCCCAGCATTCCCTGATGGATCTTCGTGCTCTATGCCGTTGAAAAAGCATGTATCTTTGGCTTGTGCCCGTGATTTCCTGTTGTGACCCTGGATCTGTTCCCATTTACGCTCCACCACTGCCAGCCCTGACCTTTTGCGTTGCCTTTGACCCTGAGCCTCTGCCACCAGTCTTGACCTCCTGCTTGTCCTGACCACGAACTTGCCTACCAACTCTGTACCTCGCCTTGGCTACCACCGTGGACAAAGTCGCACTTGCGGAACAACCTGGTGGTACCACGCTGCAGCAAGTCCAAACCGCTTTTGATGGGCTATGGTGAAAACCGGGTGCTACTTAAACTCCGGTTCCAGGTGTTGGGTTGTGTCATCGTCCGCGCTGGTTCAGTGGGTCCACTAACCCTGGAGCCTGATAGTAAGATCCGGCCATGGACCCCGCTAAGCTCCTGCTGTCCAAACTGGCTGATCTTACCACTGTTGTGGTCCAGCAGTCTCAGCAGATTCAGTAAGAATAGCTTGGTCAAGTCATCGCCATGTTGCAGCAACTGTTGGCTACTCAGCAACAGTGTGAAGCCCATGCAGCTCCTCTCGCTACTCTGTTAGCCTGCCTGCCGTTGAACCTAGGCTGAGAATCTCCATGCTGTATGATAGAGACCCTAAGTTGTGCTTTATTACCCAGTGCTCCCTTCACATTGAACTTATGCCATCTCAATTTGCTACAGAATGGTCTAAGGTGGCATTCATCATCAGACTCCTCTCCGGGAAGGCCCTGGCCTGGGCTACCCCTCTCTGGGACAGAGATGATCTAAGGCTACATTCACAGCATTTCTCACAGAAATTCAGTCTGTTTTTGAGGAACATGCATGGGCGTCTTCAGCTGAGACTGCGCTGCTGAACTTGCATCCAGGGGAGTCGTTCGTTGGAGAGTATACAGTTCAGTTCCGTACTCTGGCCTCTGAACTCTCCTGGAATGATGCAGCTCTGACTGCGAACTTTAAGAAGGGACTGTCGGAACAAGTTAAAGATGCACTGTCTGCACGAGACCTGCCATCTACTCTGAGGGGTCTCATCACTCTGGCCACTTGGATTGATATTTGTTTTAAGGAGAGCACTGAAGAGCTACATCTCGATCAATCACATGTCCGAGTTTAACATTTGCCTCGCTTGGCGCCTGCCTCCCAAAGGCCGCTTCAGCCTCCTGCCATACATGCTACAGTGAAGCCAATGCAGGTAGACAGAGCTCCCCAGGAACGTTCCAGATGATGTCATGAGGATCTCTGCCTCTACTGTGCCAGCCCGGAACATTTTCTTCAAACCTGTCCACTTCATCCTCAGTGTCCGGGAAACGCTTGCACTTAGAGTTCTTGGGAGAAGCGTCCCTAGGTGTGAATAAAGCTGCTCCACGTCTGGACATTCCCGTGCTCCACAGTATTGGCACAGGTAGCCAGTTCCAAGTGTGTGCCTTCTTCGACTCCGGGTCTGCAGAAAACTTTGTGGATGCTGCCCTGGTCTCACAGCATCACAACCCAGCAGTCCGCCTCGAGAAACCCCTGGTCATCTCCCCGGTCAGTGGCCAGATTCTCTCCGATCCAGTCTGGTACCACACACAGCCCTTGTACCTGCAAGTTGGAGACCTACATAAAGAGAGACTGTCCAATGTACTGCCTCACTTTACTTCACCCCTTCTGCTGGGTCTTTGGTGGTTGCAGCTCCATGCTCCTGTGCTTAATTGTAAAACAGGGGAGATTCTTTGTTGGGGGCCAGATTACCAGTCCCGCTGCATGGTGGTTCCTCATCCAGTACCCGTCTTGGTCTCTTCTGTGGTTTCCAAACCTCTGGATGGTCACCCAACTTACTATCAGAACTTTACGAATGTCTTTTCTAAGAAGCAAGCCGAGACTTTGTTGCTTCACTGACCCATGACTGCTCTCTTGATCTTTTACCGGGTATGTCTCCTCCTCGGAGCTGGGTGTACCCACTCTCTGTACCGCTGCAATGTCAAACTACATTAAAGAAAACCTGCAGAGGAGGTTCATACGTAAGCACTCTTCTCCGGCTGGTAAAGCCTTCTTCTTCGCTTCCAAAAAGGATGGGTCACTCCGTCTGTGCATTGACTATCACAGTCTTAACATGGTCACCATTAAGAACTGCTATCTGATCACACAGCTTGACAGCCTGCGTGAAGCCAAGGTCTTCTCCAAACTGGACCTTCGTGGGGCCTTCAACCTTATCCGCATTTGCAACGGTGAGAGGGGAAGACCACCTTTAACGCTTGCGGCAGACACATTGAGTATTTGGACTTTGCAATGCCCCTGCCATTTTCCAGGAATTCATCAACGACATCTTCAGTGATCTATCTTGACGACATTCTGGTGTTCTCTCCGGATCTCGAGTCCCGCCAGTCTCAAGTGAGGTAAGTCTTCAGTAGACTAAGGACCAATCACCTTTATGCCACTTTTGGAAAGTGCCAGTTTCATCAGCGGAGTCTTCTTTTCCTTGGCTATATTATCTCCGACAGAGGTCTCCTCATGGATCCTGCCAAGCTGTCTGCTATTATTCAATGGCCTCGTCTTGTAGGACTACGTGCTATACAGCAGTTTCTGGACTTTGCAAATTACTACAGGCAGTTCATCCCGCTCTTCTCCTCTCTCATGTCTCCTATTGTGGTGCTCACCAAGAAGGGTGCTAACCCCCGACTCTGGCCTTCGGCAGCTGAAGAAGCCTTCACAAACTTGAAAAAGTCTGTGTTTGCTTCAGCCCCAGTTCTTGAACGTTCTGACACAGAGATGCCTTTCTGGAAGTGGATGCCTCCTCAGTGGGGCTGGTGCAGCACTCACGAAGAAGGGTCCCAAAGGCCATACCCTTACCTGCATTTTTTTCTCTAAGACTTTCTCCTCCACAGAGAAGAATTATTTCATAGGAGACCAAGAACTATTGGTGATTAAACTTGCCTTAGAAGAGTGGCGTTACATCCTGGAGGGAGCTCATTTTCTGGTCTGCATTTACACTGACCAAAAGAATCTCCACCATCTCCAGACTGCGCAGCGACTTATTCCACGTCAAGCTTGCTGGTCACTCTTTTTCTTCCGAAATAATTTCCTCATTCACTTTCATCCAACTGAGAAGAACATCAAGGCAGATGCCCTCTCTTGTGCCTTGGATGTTACTGGGGAGGAACCGGCTCCTCGGCATGTCATGGGGCGACTGGTCCTGGCCAGTCCAGTGGACCTTCAACATCTACCTCCTGGCAAGACCTATGTCAGAAAGGCTCTACAGAAAAAAATTCTGACTTGAGGACATTCCTCATGAGTGGCTGAGCACCCTGGGGTGCAGCGTTCTGTTGCCCTTGTGTCCCAATTCTACTGGTGGCCAGATCTGGTCAAGGATGTTCAGGACTTTGTGGCCTCCTGCTTCCTGTGCCCGGAATAAGCCGTCTGGTCTCAAACTTGCTGGTCTTCTTCTGCCGTTGCCGATACTCAGCTGGCCTGTGGTCTCACGTGGTTATGGACTTCATTATGGATCTTTCACCTTCCTCGTGCATTACCGTCATCTAGCTGGTAACTGACCGCTTTTCCAAAATGTCCCATTTTGTCCCTCTTCCAGGTCTGCTGTGTGCTCCATGTCTTGCCAGTCTCTTCTTCCATCACATCTTCCAGCTCCATGTTCTCCAGTACATAGTTTCTGATTGAGGGGCTCAGTTTGTCCCCAAATTCTGGCATTCTCTGTGTAACCAGCTACAAGTAAAGTTGTCCTTTTCTTCCGCCCATCACCCTCTTTCTACCTGACCATTAGATTGAGTGACCACACCCTGGGCTGCTACCTCTGCCATTTTGTTTTGGCCCATCAGGATGACTGGTCCTCTCTGTTACCATGGCCGGAGTTTACCTATAACTCTCCTGACTCTGCTTCTGCTAGCTCAGCACCCTTCTTTGGACTGCATCCACACTCTCCTCTTCCTCTACCTGTGTCCTCAGACATCCCTGCTGTTGAAGAATTGGTACAGGATCTATAGTCCATTTGGGAGCAGACTCACCTTTTCCTGCTACAGGCCTCTGCTCAAACCAAGCTCCAGGCTGATAAGAATCTCAGGTCTCCTCCTATATTCTCTACGGCTGACCAAGTCTGGTTGTCCTCCACGTATTATCAGCTTAAGATCCCTGGCTATAAACTTGGTCCCCATTTCCTGGGTCCCATTAAGATGCTCACTCGCATAAATCCAGTGGCCTACAAGCTTTGCCTTCATCGTGAACCGCTTCTCCAGGCAACTACCTCCTCCTCCTCCTGAGGCTGACTCCACCAACATCTTCTTAAAGGAGGTCCTAGATATGAAGACGGTGAGAGGTAAGCAGTTCTTATTGGTTGACTGGAAGGGGTTTGGACTGGCGGAGAGATCCTGGGAACCCAAGGATAATTTTCTGGACCACAGTCTCCTGCAGAGATTCCTCCAGCCAAAGAAGAGGGGGAGGCTGAAAAGGGGGTACTGTCACGTGGGCTCACCCGTTATCCTCTGTGTGTCCCTGCACCCCGCACTACGAACTTACCTCTCATGACTCCCATTCCCGTTTCTGTTTCCTAGGGCGTGGGGGCCGTCTTCAGATAATTTAAAGGGCCAGTGCACCGCTGATTGGTGCTGATCCTTTCAGGAAATGGTTAAAAGCTGGCATCTCCCAGCATTCCATGATGGATCTTTGTGATCTATACCATTGAAAAGGCTTGTATCTTTGTGATTTGATTTCCCATTGTGACCCCGAACCTGTGCCCGTTTATGCTCCTCCACTGCCAGCCCTGACCTTATGCTTTGCCTCTGACCCTGACCTCTGCCCCCTGTCTTGAGCTCCTGCCTGTCCCCGACCAAGAACTTGCCTACTCACTCTTTACCTTGGCTGCCACCGTGGACAAAGTCACACCTGCAGAACAACCTGGTGGTTCCACGCCGCAGTGAGTCCAGCCCACTTTGCAACGGGCTCTGGTGAAAACTCGGTGCCATGTAGACTCCATTCTCAGGTGTCAGCTTGCGTCATCGTCCGTGGTGGTCCAGTGGGTCCACTACCCCTGGACACTTCATGCTCCTATATATTTATACAGCGAAGAAAAGTATAATACCCCAGATCCAGTTTGTGGTGTTTAAATAATTTTCTGTTACATCTCACTAAATATCACCGTAGCACAGTGGAGAACTTAAAAGAGCAAAGTTGACAACATTCCCCCATAACTTTTATCGTGTTCACATAAGTTGTTTGGTGTTAACATAAAATTTTTATAAGGGACATTTCATGGGTCTGGCTGCTGCTAACAAAAGGGAAAATGATGAAATATGATTGCATATTCTTGCTAGCCTGCTGCTCCTTCATGCCCTAAACTAAATATACTGGGCTCATTTACTAAGGACCCTGTGGACCACACTTTCGTCAGACATCCCGACGATTTCAGGATAGCGACACCTGCAGGATATTGGGCGCATGATCTTCATGAATCGCGGCAGAGTTCATCTTCATCAGAAAGTCCGGACCGGGGATCGGGCAGGGACCGGGTAAGTAAATGTGCCCCACTCTGTCCACATAGGGAAGGTTTGAAAAAAAAAAGGTCAAGTGAGCCAATTAGACTCATAATAATAAGAGCTCTGCGTAGGATGAAAGCATCTTATTACTTCTTAGATAACAGAGCTAGTAATGTGTTAGCAAACCAGTTGAAGGAGAGGGAAGCAAAAAATAGGTCCACCTTTTTGTTTACGCCCAAAAATGAAAAAGTGCATGATCCTCAACTAATGGCCTCATTTTTTTCAGCTTTATATAATTTGCAGAATGACAAGATTACTGACCAACCTTAGATGTTAGAAGGTATAAAAGCCTTTTTAGGAAGAATAAACACAAGAACAGTCTATGTAGCATTCTATTTCCAAAAGGAAATTCTTAAAGAAATAAAATCACTCAAAAATAACAAAGCCCCAGACATGCTTCCTTTTTGGTACGCCATTTAACTTTTTACCTCTATTCCATCTTCAGGTGTAATGCTTCTTGTGACTATCTACCTTACCTAAGCCTGGTAAAACACCGGATAGGCCCTCTAATTTCCCCCCCCCCATATCATTGCTGAACATAGACCTCAAATTATAACTATGACATTTTTGCTGAGAGGTTGGCTTCCTTACTGTCGGAACTTCTACACCAAGACCAGGTAGGTTTCATTAGGGAGAGATACTCCTCTGAGGGGAACTTTCGCTTTATATACCTGTCGAATCATGTGGAGCAGGCTTGGATGCCTTCTCTGCTTCTCTCACTGGATCCAGAGTAGGCGTTTGATTGGAGATTCAAGATATTTAAAAGAGACCTTACAAAAATTTTGGTTTTTGCCAGAAGCTATAAAGAGAATCATGGCCTATATACCATCTCATCGGCATATGTATCTATGTCTGGCTACATATCGCAGCCCTTTAACATAACAAATGGAACATGGCAAGGGCATCTCATGTCGCCATAGATTTTTAGCCATGTTATGGAACCACTAGCAGAAGTAATTAGGGCTGCTTTGGAGGTAAAGGGAATTAGGACAGGGAAAGTGGATCACAAAATAGGTTTATTTTCTGACAATGTTATAATTTGACCTACACACCCTGACAAATTGTTGAAGATTGTTTATGCTTTACTCCAAGAATTAAGTAAGGTTTCTTACTATGAACTCAAAAGAAGCAAGTTGTTAATTATGGGTATGCATTTGGATGAAACTTTTACTAAATTAAATTAAAGTTCTCTTTTACGTGGGCCTCACATCACATCCCGTAATTAAAAATTCAGCTTGCATTTTCTACTTCCAAAAATGTACCAATTTCATTGTATAACCCTCTTAGATCAGGTAAAAGAAAACATAGTACAATACGTGTTGTGGGTGGGTAGCGTAGCCGGTGTTAAAATGATGGTGCTTCCTAAAATTACATATTTATTTAGACATGTTCCAATTCCTCTCTCCAAGAGCTACCTACTTTAGATACAGAAATTAGTGAATAAATATGTCTGGTGCAATAGTAAGCCCCCATAAACTTTTGGGAATATAGATACATATACAAAGAATTGGAACACTATTTTTAAATTGTAATCACTTGACAAAATATCTTCTTTCACAGAATTAACTAGAAGGATCTATGAAAAATCTATGGCCTTCACTAAAGAAATTTTACTTGAAATGTTTACTTGATAATGTACTACTTATGTCTGACATACATATATGGAAGACCATTGCTTTTGTGTATTTTACTAAATATATTTGTTATAAAATTATGTAAAATGGGAGTCATGGGTTCCATGGGCATATCTAAGTATATGCATCTGTTTTCAAAAGCTCGTAATGTTACGATGACTCCAATAACATCTTGTTAAATAAATAGCTTGAAGATCTTACTGGATGATGGCTAAAGCTAATAAACCTCCTATATAATCCTCTATAATCAGTAAGAATATCCATCCGCTTAAGGAATTCTTCATTGTGCCCTTATGAGAGCAATTATTTGAGATTTCCACCTGTCCCTAATTATAGGCGCCTCTTCTATTCAATTCAGTTCTGTGCCGGGGAAATTGCTGCGTAGCTGAATGACCCAATGACGAATCGCAAGCTACCCCTAGCTCTTTTGTGTATAATAGTGTCTGCACATGTGACTCTGATCTTATACTACAGTCACATGTTCGAAACAGACGATTACAGGCATTCATACGGAGGATATGCCTATGGTTGCTTCAGCAGTCAATCAAGTTGCTTTGCGCTTTTCCCCTCAATAAAAGACCTAGATCCTGAATAATAATGAGTGCTTGGTCGCTCTGTTCTGTAATTCCACTCTTTACTACTCACTAGTAAATCATTAGTAACAATGCAAGTCGAGTCAAAAATATGTATAAGCAAACTGCATGACAGGAAATTTGCAGAAAACCATTAATTCTAGGATTATGTAAACATTTCATTGTAGAACTGAATGCTTTCTGATTTAGCCAAGATTTGGTTCCAAAAATACAGTGTGCAGATCTGTGAAATTTGTACTGTTTCTCGTATGGATCATTAGCTTAATTACATGAACACAAACACCATCTGTGTTATGTTTATAGTCAAATCTGTTAGTGTATTCATCTTTTTTGTGCGAAGGCAAATTAATTATCTTTTTTTTTTCATTTAAAACAAGAAAAAGAACTATTGTAAATACAACTATTTTCATGACCCTGAAAAAAATAAAATAAGCTGGAATTATCACTAAATACTGCAAAATGCTAAATTGACAACAAATTATAAATTTAAATTATACGTAGATATCCAAGGCTCCAAATATTCATGAGCAAAAATGTGTAAATTTTCAAATTAAATAGCAGCATGCAGAGTCACATAGTCAAAAACAGGCGCATAGGGGGCGTGGCTTGGCCGCTGACTGAGATGGCCACATGAGAGAGGAGCTCTGTCTCCACAGCGACTATACCAGCATATTACCCTAGCTTGACAGCACTGTTTCACCCCAAAAGATGCCAGGAACTTCGACACAACCACCGGGGAGGAAGAGAAGTGGAGCGGGACCCGGCTGCAAGCCTATAAAGGCTTTTTTCTCCTGCGACACCATGAGGCAGCAAGATGGCCGCGGATCCCCAACACTCGCAAGCGCCACTCAAACGGATCTCGCTAAACCACAGCGAAACAAAGCTCTCAAGCTCCCGCTCAAGTCAAACCAGGAAGGTAAGCAGCTGCAAACCTTATGCGGCTCCTCACCCTTAAAAATCCATGACACCTGGGACTCCATATCACCTCAGGGCCAGCGCAATATGGCGCCTTCTCCTCCACATTTACAAGAGGAATATAGCATGCCTCCATTAGCATTACAATTGCAAGAAAACTCCACCTCTGCATCCAGCTCCGCAAGAGGCGGCATTTCTCCAGCTCCATCACCATCAACCAGCCCAGCTAAGCAGAGGCAAAAGAGAGCAGAGAACTCTTCTCTGGAGGGGTTACAGCCCAACCACCCAGATACACCAGATGCACTGGCTAAATTTCAAACCTCTGATAAGGCGGTGTCAGAAGTAAAATTAAAAGCAATGCTTGAAGCCTTCCACTTATCATTGCATAAGGATCTCTCTGGATTAATAGCACCACTCCAAGCAGCGGAGAACGACATAGGAGATAGAGTGCCACAAGCAGAAGAAAAAATGGTGTCGACGGCCCATAACAGCCTGGTTGACTCTCACAATAGCATAGAAGAAAAGGTTAACGTTATCCAAGCCAAACTAATTGACTCAAAGGATAGAGATATGAGGAATAATGTCAAGATAAGAGGCATCCCTGAACTGGTCCAGGGACACATGCTGAGATCCTATGTTCAAGAACTGACCAAGGTGATGCTGCCTGACCTCACCGACTATGAACT
Source organism: Engystomops pustulosus (assembly GCA_019512145.1). NCBI lineage: Eukaryota > Metazoa > Chordata > Amphibia > Anura > Leptodactylidae > Engystomops > Engystomops pustulosus. Next base: position 55,017 of record WNYA01000583.1, read on the forward strand.
ATGCATTGATAGAGCCCACAGGGTTCCAAAACCAGCTAACTTACCAGAGACAGTTCCAAGGGATGTCCTAGCAAGATTCTCTTTCTTTCAAGTTAAGGATCAACTTCTAACGCAGGCAAGAAAGCTACAAGCTCTTCCAGCTCCCTATGAAGAATTTACACTCTTCATTGACCTCTCCACAGCTACGCTCCAAGCCAGGAAATCATTTCAACCTATCACTGTTACTTTAAGGAAGCATGAAATACTCTACAGGTGGGGCTTCCCCACGAAACTCCTCATACGCAAGAACAATGCAGTGCACGTCATGAAATCCATAGAAGAAGGACTGACCCTCCTAGAAAGCTGGAAGATTCAAGGAAAGATCCTCCCTCACGCATTGAGCGAGAATGGCAGACTGTTTGGGACAAATAGGACTCTCCTCCAGGGGTAATGTAAATGTAAAAATTTTCAAGTGGAGACGTGATATAGATGTATCCTCCTCTCCATGATCACTCCGAGATCTCTCATGAGATTTCTCTCCCCATTTGAAAATGCACCATTGATGTTTTACACAGAAGGTGTACCGTATGTTTCTCAGTTGGGCACCACAAATGTGCCTATTGTTTCAGTTGTTTTTTTGAATTCAACAGGTTTGTTGTTATATGTGACCAAGTTGGTAACTGCTCATAAACCACCCACTAATAATCCTACACTTACTTATCAATCAAACATAAGGGGGCGATACCTCTTAACCATACACAATGGGGATTAAAATTGTTTCGATCAATGCAATGGGCCTGAACAGCCCCTTTAAAAGGTCTTTGCTGTGGAAAGAAGCCTCACAACAAAGAGCGGACATACCTTGCGCTGAGGAGACCCATTTCTCCAGCAGACACCCTCCTAAAATATCACACCCCACAAGAAAAAGAGGGGGATCATGGTGGCATTTAGCTCATCATTAGCAGTAACAATAGAAAACCAATTTATTGACCCAGAGAGCCGATATATAATTCTTATATGTACAATTAATAATCTCCAATATACAATTGTTACGCTATATGCACCAAACAGAAAACAAGGTTCTTTTATTAGAAAACGTTTCAAATTAATAACGAAAGTTAAAAAGGCTCAGTAATTATCTCAGGCGACTTTAATACCATAAGTGACCCCTCACTTGACACATCTAATAGGAAACCCTCCCCATATAGAACATTCACCCTTAACCCCTTCACGCTCCGTGACGGATATATCCGCCATGGAGCTGTGAAGGTTGTATGAAGAAGGCTCACGGGCTGAGCCTTCTTCATACAGAGATGGGCTTTGCTGCATTGCCTTGTGCATGTGCGCCGCCATCTTACCTCCGATTGCCGCTCCCCCGAACGTCATCGGGGGGCGGCGATCGGTTGCCATGGTAGCCTCAGGTCTTCGTTTGACCCGAGGATACATGGCTTCTGCACATGCATTACAATGAGCCTGTGGCTCATTGTAATGTATAGTGAGCAGAAATGCCATATACTGCGATACAGTAGTATTGCAGTATATGGCAGGAGCGATCATACCATCTAGGGTTAATGTATCATAGAGGGTCTAAGAAATAGTGGGGAAAAAAAGAAAAAAAAAAGTTTAAAAAATATAAAAAAATAATAAAATATTAAAAGTTCAAATCACCCCCCTTTCCCTAGAACTGATATAAAATATAATAAATAGTAAAAATCACAGACACAATAGGTATCGCCGCGTCCCAAAATGCCCGATCTATCAAAATATAAAAACGGTTATTGACGGCGGTGACCTCCGGAACGGCAAATGGCGCCCAAATGTCCAAAACGCGACTTTTCCACCTTTTTAGAGGACATAAAAAATGTAATAAAAAATGATCAAAATGTCGCACAGTCCTCAATATGGTAGCAATGAGAATGTTGGCTCATTTCGCAAAAAATGACACCTCACACAGCTCCATGCGCCAAAGTATGAAAAAGTTATTCGCGTCAGAAGATGGCAAAATTTTTTTTTCTTTTTTGTACACATTCGTTTAATTTTTGAAAATGTATTAAAACGCAATAAAACCTGTATAAATTTGGTATCACCGCGATCGTACCGAACCAAAGAATAAAGTAGAGGTGTTATTTGGAGTGCAGAGTGAAAGTCGTAAAAACTGAGCCCACAAGAACATGACGCACATGCAGCTTTTTTCAATTTTTCCACATTTGGAATTTTTTGCGGTTTCCCACTACATGGCATGGAATAATAAATAACATCATGGGAAAGTAAAATTTGTTACGCACAAAATAAGCCCTCACACAGCTCTATACACGGAAAAATGAAAAGTTATGGATTTTTGAAGATGGAGAGCGAGAAATTAGCGAAAATACCCTGCGTCCTTAAGGGGTTAAACAGCTACTTTGGTCTTATGATCTTTTTGACATTTGGAGGCTGCAACATAGCGGAGAAAGAGATTATTCCTTTTTTTCTAACAGGCATAGGAGCTTTTCCCGCATAGATTTCATACTTATAGACAAATCGCTATTAGACAGATCCACAGACACTCATATAGGGGACATTGGGTGGTCAGACCACTCCCCTGTATCTCTCATCACACAGTGATTATGTGTAGAGCTAAAAATACGACCATGCTAAATATACTCCAAGACTACAGAGGGCTCTTGATGAATTTTTTTAATTTAATAGCAAAGAGAACTTTAATCCCTTTTCAGTGTGGATGGCCCATAAGGCCTTCATTGGGGGAGAAATCACCAAACTACAGATAATGGATAACAAAGAAAGAGAGAGAGAAATAATATATGCCCATAGACAAATACACGCATTAGAGCAACAAAATAAAATTTCCCCTTCCCCTACCTTAACAAGCACATTACAAAGGGAGAGAGACAAATTAAGAAACCTTCTACTACTAAAATATGCCCATTGTCATAGGTTAATGAAAACTAAATACTACTCCCAAGGCCAAAAAGCGGGGGCGCTACTGGCCCGTAGTCTCAAACAAAAAACACAACAAAGTAAAATCCCCTTTATTCACCACCCTATCACAGGAGATAAGATTATCTCTCCTAGGGGCATTATAGAAGCCTTTAAAACTTATTACGAAGGCCTATATAACTTGACAGATGATCCATCAATTATACAACCCACTCAGGACATGATAAATAACTTCCTTCTGAGAGTTAATCTCCCCCAAATCTCCAAGGATCAGTTACAGTCCATCAGTACTCATATCTCCATGGAGGAAATCAGGAATACTATTAAAACGATCCCCATGGGCAAAGCAACTGGCCCAGACGGTCTCCCCTCAGACTACTATAAGAAATTTACAGACAGATTGCTCCCCCACATGAAAGCTTCCTTTGATTTGGCTTTCTCATCTGGAGAATTTCCTAAGGACATGCTGTCAGCCCTTATAGTCACCATCCCTAAGCCGGGCAAACCCCCCACCTCCCCTGCAAATTTAGACGTATATCGCTATTAAATTGCGATGTAAAAATCTATGCCAAAATTCTAGCTGGAAGACTGCTGACACCACCTCCACACTATATGATTGTGCCACTCTGTGGGCTCCTGCTGCTGCTGACGCCACCTCCACACTATATTATTGTGCCACTCTGTGTACTTCTGTGCCACAAAGTGCAGATGCCAAAAATAAATCTGACTACAAGTCAGCAATATCAAAGCTGACAAATACATTCATGGCCCACAAAATTTCCTCAAATCCCGATGTGTACCCCTGTCCCCATTCATCCACAGCTTGACTTGTCAGCACTTTAACTTAATCCATAAGTCAAAGGCCCAGTTAGTTTTGGGTTGGTTTCCAAAAAACAATTGTGTTTGCCTCCCACCAGCCCAGAGTCGAAATTTGCTAGGTCAGCGCACGAGTCAAACCCATGGCAGTGAGCTCCTGAGGCTGGTGTGATGACTTACCATTGCACAGGAAACCTATTCTGCTTCTAGACCGAATTTAGAGCTTTCATCAGAAAGTCCATTATGGATGATTAACTGTGTGTGCCCCTAGACTTTAAGTTCTGTTAGAATACACTGTGTAGCACCCATCTCATGCGGTATAGGAGTAGTATACCGCCTCTATTCTATACTCCCAGTGTGTCTTCCTCAAGGTGTACTCCCCTGAAACCTCCCACTACAATCAGCGTTACCCCTGGTTACCATCTCGTTAATGTACAAGCAAACGCATAACATCCGTCGAGTCCCGTGAATCCAAGCCTGGCATACTGGCGAGCTATAGGTCTCCCTTTCACGATCAAACCATTGTGGACTATAGAATGTTGCCATAGTCGGGAAAGAGGATCTGGAAATTGAATTCATTCGCAAATCTTACTCCCATGTTTTTGTTTGCTTCTGTTAGTATATTTGTCAACTCTCTTAGTATTCGGGTTGGAGGGTAAATCTCATAACCTCTGTTTCACTAAGTAATCATGCATATCCTACAGTAGTCGGAGCTTCCAGATCACAGTGTCCCCACCCTTCTAGGGCTTGATAGTCAAGGCTGTGTACACAAAGCTCTATTTCATCCTCTGTGCAGTTATATGGTTGGAATTAGATTTTTAGCTTTTAATCTCTTCAGTGACCTTTTTAAAAAAAAAACTCAATGGGAGAGACCATAGGTGGTGGTGGTCTTTGCTTTTGCTTTAAATCAGTGATGGACCTCACCATTGTGTTGGGATCCCGTCACCCAGACATATAGTATCTAACATCTGTCAATAGGTCTGTAGGGATGTCAAGTTCTTTTTTATTGTCCCTTTTTACAAAATATTTCTTCAACTTAAGATTCCTTACAAAATATGGAGATCCTTTATAAAGGTGAACGGGTCGAAGTTAGAACTCGGGACAAAGGACAAACCTTTCTTTAGTATGTCCCAGTTCAATGTCAGATAGTGGATTTTTGATAATTGTCTCACCTGGGGGTTATCCCTCCCGTAGTTGCTGGGTTCGGGGGCTGTCCTTTGGTTCTCAAAAGATAGGGATGATCTAAAAAACCCCGGTATTGGGAAATCCCCTCTTTGCGTCCTCTCTGGCCGCCCCTGCCTCGACCCCTCCCCTTGTTTTTTGTTTTTGTCTGTATCAGCTATCAGTCTCCGTTGAGGAGTGGTCAGTGACCACTTGTCTACGATGACTAATCGATGAATGCTCTGTTGTCACGAAAGTCTTGAAGATCCCTCGTGAACTGTTTATTTTTCCTCTTTTCAAGTGAAACTGAAATTTTTCAATAGTTTGTTGTAATAACGTTTCCTTATTTTTTAAATTCAGTTTCACTTGAAAATTTTTTGTAATTCAATCTGCTCAGATAGTTTTAACTCCAAATGGAGAACATGTTTTTTTCTTCCTCTAGGAGGATTGCATAAAACGCAAGGAGCTGTCTGTTGCTTCCCTTCCTCCATTTACCGTATACTCGAGTATAAGACCGACCCGAGTATTAGCCGAGACCCCTAATTTCCAACCAAAAACTGGGAAAACCTATTGACTCGAGTATAGCCGAGGGTGGGAAATGCTTGGTTACAGCCTCCAAGTATTGTCTCCACCCCTGTAGCATACATGCCGCCAACCCCGTAGTGGAAAAAAAAATAACACTATACTCATTCTTCCGACGTCCCCCATGGTCCACTTCTGTTCCACTGTCTCAGACAGAGAGGACCTACGGGTGACGTCAGAAAGGTAGTTTTTTTTTTTTAGTTGACTCGAGTATAACCGAGTTAGGGTTTTTGAGCACAAATTTTTTGTTGAAAACTAGCTTATACTCGAGTATATAAGGTATTATCAATGCACTATTCGACACCTAATCGCAGGTATAGTGTAATGCGTAAGCCTCTCGGTACATTTTATTTTTAATATGATTTTCAGAGACTGTATCTCCCACCATGAGGTGGTTTTCTCCTTGTAGAGTTTCATTATTATTTAAAGCTGTATAAAGTCGATTGTATATTGTTTTTGTACAAATTCACGTTCAGAAAACCTCCTTTGCTCTACAATCCATTGTTGCATGTCCATCTGTTGCTAGAAACCCCCCATACTATGTTGAATTTAAAGAGAAGAAAGCACTAATGGTCCATTCACCAGTTGCACAAACGCTGTAGAACAATGACATGAAACACATAGTCCACACTTACACTGTGACCTCTAACATGTAGAGTCTGTCAAACGACCAATTCTCATCCACATCTATATTCAAATATTTACATAAGCAAGATGGAGTGACACATGATAATAAAACTAACTTTTACTGATATATAAAAAGACCTATATCCAGGGAAAAAAGGCAATAAATCGCAACACTATTAAAAATAAATCTACTGATGCAGGATATGATGGATATTACGCACTTTGCAATATAGTGCCTGGAGAATAGAAATTGGAAGGGTCTCATCATGTGTCACTATTGCTTATGTCAATTTTTGAATATAGATGGTGAGGATTGGTTCTTTGACATGACTCCTACATTGTCATAGGTCACAGGTGTTAGTGAGGATACGTGTTTCATGTCATTAGTTCTACAGCAGTTTGTGCAACTGGTGTTGAATTGGAACATAGGCCATTAGTGCTTTCTTCTCTTGCTTTCTGCAGCAATTCCAGAAGTCCAGTAGTACTGTCGGTCCTCCTCTGAGACTTGATTCACATTCGTGGGTTAATGGTACAATATTCACCACACATCTCAAGGATGGTATTCCTGTCGGTCAATTCTCAGGTTGAGACAAAATTCAGTGATGACCATTACTTTAAAATACATGCACTGGATCTTACAACACGATTATGAGCTAGAGGGTACCCTAAAAAGGTTATCTCGAGCCTATATGAGAGCGAAGAACGAATCAGACAGGAGATTTTTCACTAAGAAAGACTCCCTGACAACAAGTCAGATTATACTACATACAACAACCATGGAATACATACACTCTATACACTGAGGAAAGAATTGGCACATTTTGTTGAGTGAACCCAGATTGATAAAACATTTACTGACAAATTGGCCCTTACAGCCAGAAGAGCTAGAAACTCAGAGACCACACTGAGCCACAGTCATTTTATTAACCAAGTGGGGCACTACAGAGGACACCGGTATGCATGTGGTAACTGTAACATATGCCAATACATGATTAACAGACACATTTAAGGATTCCTTATGTAATATGTAGCCTTAACCATTTACAATTGTAAAACACAAGATGGTATATTGATCATAGTAGGTTCTTGTCCCAAGATTTACGTGGGCCAAACGCACAGACCTGAGAAGGAGAATACAGCAACATTTTTCAACCATTAATACAGCCCGAAGAAATTTTCAAAATGACAAAAACTGACAGCAGTGCCAATCTCTTTCTTCAAACTCCCGGTAAGATCAAAGATGTACAAATTGTGGGGTTGGACAGGATTTTGTCTAATATCGGAGGGGGGGGGTGTGGCAGTCTGACATCTAAATTTTACAACTGAATCTAGATGGATCTAATATATGCAGTCCATGGTCCTCGTGGACTAAATGAAGAACTATGTTCACAGGATTCTATAACAAAGGAAGTATATGTAAATTCTAATGTATTTATTATATTTTTGTGTGTCTTGCATTCATCACTTATTATTTTTGCAACACTCAGAATTTAATGAGTGGGGTAGGGAGTAACCAGGGGGGGGGGGGGCGTGTGTGGCGGTGGGGGTTGAGTATGTGTGGTGTGGGGGGGGTGTGGTTTGTTTTGTCATGCTTTATTTTTAGGTTAAGGTAAGTACAGGTAAGTAGATTAGCATTCACATCACATTTTCACCTTTCATCTAATCTTCACTTTTGCACATTTCTTCATTTCTATTTCACATCCTAGACCTGGTTTCTTTGGACGTGCTACAATATTTTCTCAATTTACACATTCATTTGCATAGGAGCCAATAGCAGCTCCCATTTTTTCACTTCACCTTTATATGCGCGCACATTGGTACTGAGTGTCCACTAATAACAATAGCTCTTTACACGGCACAGTCACTATATATGTAATAGGTGGTACTGTTTCTTTATGAATTTTCACGCTGTTCCTTGACATCACCTACCATTATATATATATATCTATTTATTTTGTATGTTTATATTCTGTTAGCCCAGTTACCGCTGTCTCCTTCGGTACCAGCTTCTCCATACCGGCTGCACGCGCGGGCGATTGATACCCTGACCCAGGGCGGAAGTGGTGTCAGACGCCGGGCCCATGCACAGTAAATATGGAATATACCATTATTATCAGAATAACCCTGAGGAAGCTGCAGGAATGCAGCCATACGCGTGGAAGCCTTTGTCCTCACAATATATGGACTTATATTATTTTTTATACTTATATTTTTTTATACATATGCAACATCCCACACCGGGACCTAGCCTTTTCTTGGGGCCTGGAGACAGCCTGGGCCCGCAGTACCTGAGTGGCTGGCGGTTGCGGCCTAGGCACGCTAGTGTCACGGTGCTTGGTATGGGGAACCGGAGGGCTGTCCTACAGCCTGGCAGTCTCCAGCAGGTGGTGTTGGCAAGAAATGATAGGGAGAGGCTGCTATAGCGGACTCCCTGGGGCAACCTTTGGTGTCTAGAGTATGAGTCTCTTGTGGGGGGGACAGGGTGCCCGTGATGGTGACAGCCGGAGTAGCAGGGACCAGACGAGGCAGAGGTTGAACAGAAACACTTACAGTTCTTTATTGGAACCGACAGGAACATCAGCAACGTGCCTTTAACAAATGTGGAGTGCTGGAGAGGTACTGGAGGAAGCCACATGATGTAGATCGCCAGCCTGGATGCAATGGCAGGCTGGGAGGTAGCTGTGTCCTAATAGGAAGCTTCAGCTTTATCTGGATATCTCAGGTATCACCCTTGAAGGTAGGATGATACCCCTGTCCTCAACTACTAGCTATTAGCTCCACTTACAGGCAGGGCTAGGCTCTTCCTGCTCTGGTCGGGTGTGCTAGCTGTACAGACTCCGAAAAGTCTGTACTGGAGAGACTCCAGTCTGCTTCTGAGCTACTGCTCAGCTAATGCTCTCTAGAATATTCTGGCCAGGGGTTTATTATCTCCCCTTGGTCAGGTGGTGGCTGCTCCTCCAATTACCTCTCAGCTCACAGACAAAGTATAACACCTGTGATTGGCTGACACATATGACATCACATAAAGCAATTAACTCCTGCCTTACCAGGCAGGATCTACCACTGCAGAGTTCATCTTGTTATGTAGTGACATGCTGTGAGGCTAATCGGACCCTACACAGGCTGGCAAGCTACATGGTGGGACGTATTCGCAACCACTCCTCTGCCGTTGCATCGCGAGGGTGTTGCACATATCTTATTCTACTTGGCTCTGACGATTTCATGATAACTGCTGACACCACCTCCACACTATATCATTGTGCCACTCTGTGGGCTCCTGCTGCTGCTGACGCCACCTCCACACTATATTATTGTGCCACTCTGTGTACTTCTGTCCCACAAAGTGCAGATAGTGCCAAAAATAAATCTGACTACAAGTCAGCAATATCAAAGCTGACAATATCATGAAATCAGTCAGAGCCAAGTAGAATATAGATATGTATAAAAAAATATCACCCAAGCCCATATATTGTGAGGACAAAGGCTTCCCCACGCGTATGGCTGCATTCCTGCAGCTTCCTCAGGGGTATTCTGATACTAATGTGTATATTCCTTATATTTACTGTGCATGGGCCCCGGCGTCTGACACCACTTCCGCCCTGGGTCAGGGTATCAATCGCCCGCGCGTGCAGCCGGTATGGAGAAGCTGGTACCGAAGGAGACAGCGGTAACTGGGCTACAGAATATAAAACATACAAAATAAATAATATATAATATAATGGTAGGTGATGTCAAGGAACAGCGTGAAAATTCATAAAGAAACAGTAACACCTATTACATATATAGTGACAGTGCCGTGTAAAGAGCCTAATTGTTATTAGTGGACACTCAGTACCAATGTGCGCGCATATAAAGGTGAAGGGAAAAAATGGGAGCTGCTATTGGCTCCTATGCAAAGATGTGTAAAATTGAGAAAATATTGTAGCACGTCCAAAGAAACCAGGTCCTAGGATGTGAAATAAGAAATGAAGAAATGTGCAAAAAGTGAAAGAAGGACCCCTCACTTGACACATCAATAGGAAACCTCCCCATATAGAACATTCACCTATAACCCCTTCACGCTCCGTGACGGATATATCCGCATGGAGCTGTGAGGTTGTATGAAGAAGGCTCAAGGGCTGAGCCTTCTTCATACAAGAGATGGGCTTTGCTGCATTGCCTTGTGCTGTGGCCGCATCTTACCCCGATGCCGCTCCCCCGAACGTCATCGGGGGGCGGCGATCGGTTGCCATGGTAGCTCTTTTGTTGGCGGTTGTTTGACCCGAGGATTCATGCTTCTGCACATGCATTACAATGAGCCTGTGGTCATTGTAATGTATGTGAGCAGAAATGCCATATACTGCGATACGTAGTATTGCAGTATAGGCAGGAGCGATCCTACCATCTAGGGTTATGTTCATAGAGGGTCTAAGAATAGTGGGGAAAAAAAGAAAAAAAAAAAATTAAAATATAAAAAATAATAAAAATTAAAAGTTCAATCACCCCCCTTCCCTAGAACTGATATAAAATATAATAATAGTAAAAATCACAGACACAATAGGTATCGCCGCGTCCCAAAAAGCCCGATCTATCAAATATAAAAACGGTTATTGACGGCGGTGACCTCCGGAACGCAAAGGCGCCCAAATGTCCAAACGCGACTTTTCCACCTTTTTAGAGGACATAAAAAAGTAATAAAAAATGATCAAATGTCGCACAGTCCTCAATATGGTAGCAATGGAATGTTGGTCATTTCGCAAAAAATGACACCTCACACAGTCCAGCGCCAAAGTATGAAAAGTTATTCGCGTCAGAAGATGGCAAAATTTTTTTTTTGTACACATTCGTTTAATTTTTGAAAATGTATTAAAACGCAATAAAACCTGTTAAATTTGGTATCCCGCGATCGTACCGAACAAAGAATAAAGTAGAGGTGTATTGGAGTGCAGAGTGAAGTCGTAAAAACTGAGCCCACAAGAACATGACGCACATGCAGCTTTTTTCAATTTTCCACATTTGGAATTTTTGCGTTTCCCACTACATGGCATGGAATAATAAATAACATCATGGGAAAGTAAAATTTGTTACGCACAAAATAAGCCCTCACACAGCTCTATACACGGAAAAATGAAAAGTTATGGATTTTGAGATGGAGAGCGGAAATTAGCGAAAATACCCTGCGTCCTAAGGGGTTAAACAGCTACTTTGGTCTTATGATCTTTTTGACATTTGGAGGCTGCAACATAGCGGAGAAAGAGATATTCCTTTTTTTCAACAGGCATAGGAGCTTTCCCGCATAGATTTCATACTATAGACAAATCGCTATTAACAGATCCACAGACACTATATAGGGGACATTGGGTGGTCAGACCACTCCCCTGATCTTCTCATCACACAGTGATTATGTGTAGAGCTAAAATACGACCATGCTAAATATACTCCAAGACTACGAGGGCTCTTGATGAATTTTTTTAATTTAATAGCAAAGAGAACTTTAATCCCTTTTCAGTGTGGATGGCCCATGGCCTTCATTGGGGGAGAATCCAAACACAGATAATGGATAACAAGAAAGAGAGAGAGAAATAATATATGCCCCATAGACAATACACGCATTAGAGCAACAAAATAAAATTCCCCTCCTACCTTACAAGCACATTACAAAGGGAGAGAGACAAATTAAGAAACCTTCTACTACTAAAATATGCCCATGTCATAGGTTAATGAAAACTAAATACTACTCCAAGGCCAAAAAGCGGGGGCGCTACTGGCCCGTAGTCTCAACAAAAAACACAACAAAGTAAAACCCCTTATTCACCACCCTATCACAGGAGATAGATTATCTCTCCTAGGGCATTATAGAAGCCTTTAAAACTTATTACGAAGGCCTATAACTTGACAGATGATCCCTCATTATACAACCCACTCAGGACATGATAAATAACTTCCTTCTGAGAGTTAATCTCCCCCAAATCCCAAGGATCAGTTACAGTCCATCAGTACTACTATCTCCATGGAGGAAATCAGGAATACTATTAAAACGATCCCCATGGGCAAAGCACTGGCCAGACGGTCTCCCCTCAGACTACTATAAGAATTTACAGACAGATGCTCCCCCACATGAAAGCTTCCTTTGATTTGGCTTTCATCTGGAGAATTCCTAAGGACATGCTGTCAGCCCTTATGTCACCATCCCTAAGCCGGGCAAACCCCCCACCTCCCTGCAAATTTAGACGTATATCGCTTTAAATTGCGATGTAAAAATCATGCAAAATTCTAGCTGGAAGACTGCTGACCACCACCTCCACACTATATGATTGTGCCACTTGTGGGGTCCTGCTGCTGCTGACCCACCTCCACATATATTATTGTGCCACGCTCTTGTACTTCGTGCCACAAAGTGCAGTGCAAAAATAAATCTTACAAGTCAGCAATATCAAAGCTGACAATATCCATGAAATCAGTCAGAGCCAGTAGAATTAGATATGTGAACAAACCTCGCCGATGCAAGGCAGAGGAGTGGTTGCGAATACGTCCCACCATGTAGCTTGCAGCCTGTGTAGGGTCTGATTAGCCTCACAGCATGTCACTACATAACACAGATGAACTCTGCAGTGGTAGATCCTGCGCTGGAAGGCAGGAGTAATTGCTTTATGTGATGTCATATGTGTCAGCCAATCACAGGTGTTATACTTTGTCTCTGTGAGCTGAGAGGGAATTGGAGGAGCAGCCACCACCTGACCAAGGGGAGATAATAAAACCCCTGGCCAAGAATATTCTAGAGAGCATTAGCTGAGCAGTAGCTCAGAAGCAGACTGGAGTCTCTCCAGTCAGACTTTTCGGAGTCTGTACAGCTAGCACACCAGACCAGAGCAGGAAGAGCCTAGCCCCTGCCTGAGTGGAGCATAGATAGTAGTGAGGACAGGGGTATCATCCTACCTTCAAGGGTGATACCTGAAGATATCCAGGATAAAGCTGAAGCTTCCTATTAGGACACAGCTACCTCCCAGCCTGCCATTGCATCCAGGCTGGCGATCTACATCTGTGGCTTCCTCCAAGTACCTCTCAGCACTCCACCATCTTGTTAAAGGCACGTTGCTGAGTTCCTGTCGGTTCCAATAAAGAACTGTAAGTGTTTCTGTTCAACCTCTGCCTCGTCTGGTCCCTGCTACTCCGGCTGTCACCATCACGGGCACCCTGTCCACCACACAGAGGACTCATACTCTAGACACCAAAGGTTGCCCCAGGAGATCCGCTATAGAAGCCTCTCCCTCATCATTTCTTGCCAACACACCTGCTGGGACCTGCCAGGCTGTAGGACAGCCCCCGGTTCCCCATACCAAGCACCGTGACACTAGCGTGCCTAGGCCGCACCCGCAGCCACTCGGTATGCGGGGCCCAGGCTGTCTCCAGGCCCCAAGAAAAGGCTAGGTCCGGTGTGGGATGTTTGCATATGTATAAAAAATATAAGTATAAAAAAATATAAGCCATTATTGTGAGGACAAAGGCTTCCCACGCGTATGGCTGCATCCTGCAGCTTCCTCAGGGTATTCTGATACTAATGGTATATTCCTTTATTTACTGTGGCATGGGCCCCGGCGTCTGACACCACTTCCGCCCTGGGTCAGGGTATCAATCGCCCGCGCGTGCAGCCGGTGGAGAAGCTGGTACCGAAGGAGACAGCGGTAACTGGGCTAACAGAATATAAACATACAAATAAATAAGATATATATATATAATGGTAGGTGATGTCAGGAACGCGTGAAAATTCTAAAGAAACAGTACCACCTATTAAATATATAGTGACTGTGCCGTGTAAAGAGCCTAATTGTTATTAGTGGACACTCCAGTACCAATGTGCGCGCATATAAAGGTGAAGTGAAAAAATGGGAGCTGCTATTGGCTCCTATGCAAAGTGTGTAAAAATTGAGAAAAATTGTAGCACGTCCAAAGAAACCAGGT